>JASCQY010000068.1:1077217-1087785 GCA_030264315.1 Sardinella tawilis
GTGTGTGTGTGTGTGTGTGTGTGTGTGTGTGTGTGTGTGTGTGTGTGTGTGTGTGTGTGTGTGTGTGTGTCAGAGGAACGCGAGGCTTGGTTTCCTCTGGAGTTCTCTGTGCTCAGATATTACTAGCTGTTGCATAATCCAGCCAGAGAGTCTCTAAAAGAAAACACACACACACACACACACACACATATACACACTCCTGACACACACACACACACCCCTCAACCCCGTCCTCTCTCATCACCATCCCACCGGCACATTCTCAAGGGTGAAGCCCCTCATCCTGTCACTGACACAAACATATGTAACACACACCACAATCCCTCTGCAGCGCTGACACCTGCTGGCAAGGGGGGGAATTGCAGAGTGATGAGTGGAAGAGTGAAGAAGGGTGTGTGTGTGTGTGTGTGTGTGTGTGTGTGAGAGAGAGAGAGAGAGAGAGAGAGGGAGGGGGAGGGAGGGAGGGAGAGAGAGAGAGGAGCTACTTTGGTATCTTCGTCTTTATACTGTTTGGTTATAAAGTAAATCTGAAAGTCTTCAGTCCCTTTCTCTGTCTCTTTTTACCCTTCTCTGCTCTCTTCCTCCTTTCTCTCTCTTCATTCCCTCTTCCTCTCTGAATTCTCTCTCGCTCTCTTCCTCCTCCTCTGTTCTCTCTCTCTCTCTCTCTCTCTTTCTGCTCTCTGCTCTCATTCCATCTGCTTCATTTCCATTCACATCCGCTTTATTAGCATGACAACACTTATTAGCAGTACACAACACTTCAGTGCCAAAGTAAAGGTATAACACTTACTGTATACCTCACAGTGTGCACAGCATTCACGCGTTATACGCTCACACACACACACACACACACACCCCTCCCCCCAACTTAAGGAATGTAAAATATCTCTCCTCTCTCCTCCTGCTCCTTCTCCCTCCCCTCCCCTCCCCTCCTCAGATCGTCAGGACCTGGAGGAGCCGTCGAAGGTGGACGAGCTTCAGGAGCCCCTGCTGGAAGCACTGAAGATCTACGTGAGGAAGAGGAGGCCCAGCAAACCACACATGTTCCCCAAGACACTGATGAAGATCACCGACCTAAGGAGCATCAGCGCCAAAGGTGATGCAACACACACACACCCGCAACACACACACACACAAACACACACACACACACACACACATACACTCCATGAGCTTTGGCTTTTTTGCAAGTTTGGAGTGACTATTCAAAATCCTACACACACACACACACACCCACACACACACACACATACACGTACGAATACAGACAGCTGGTGACTGATGCCGCAACCTTTGCCCCCTATGTGCAGGTGCGGAGCGGGTCATCTCCCTGAAGATGGAGATCCCCGGCTCCATGCCCCCCCTGATCCAGGAGATGCTGGAGAACTCTGAGGGGCCCGACGGGCAGAGCCAACACCAGAACCAGGGAGGAGGGGGGGGGAGTGGTGAGGGCCGGGGGGGCAGCAGTGGCAATGGCAGTGGGGACGACTCCGATGATGCCCCCGCAGAGCCAAAATCGGCCCCCGTCTCATCTCCCGAGCCTACGGCAGAGGACGGTCCAGACGATGAACCCTAGAAACCCGCCCAAACACACACACACACACATACATATACACACTCTCATTTTCTGTTTAACATGCAAGCACTCAATCTCTATCTAACACACACACACACATACACTTTCTCTCTCTTCTAAATACACACACACACACACACACATACACATACAGGCACACTGACGTCAATCATCTTGAACCCTGCAGTTTCGGAAGTTAACAACATTCTATTCCATGTTTGCACACAAACATCCAGGAGTCAGGGACAGATGAGGACTACATGGCGGGGACTGCACCCACCCCGTCTCCTTGGTTACCATCCATCCCATAGTGTTTGGGGTGAAAGGTGTGTGTGTGTGTGTGTATGGTGGGGTGGGGGGGGTGAAGTCCCTCCTCTCGATCTCAACACTTTCTCTCCCTCTGGCCTCTCGAACAAGGGGCACAGAAACAGGAAGTTGATGTGTGTGTGTACATTATCAAGAAGCCCAGCAAAGAGGCAGCATTCGCTAAAAACTTGGAACAAAACACACACAGCCTGCGTGCATGTGTGTGTGTGTGTGTGTGTGTGTGTGTGTGTGTGTGTGTGTGTGTGTGTGTGTGTCTGTGTCTATGCGTGCTTATATGTGATTGTGTGCTTGCGTACGTGTGTGTGTGTGTGTGTCTGTGCGTGCTAGTATGTGAGTGTGTGTGTGTGTGTGTGTTCCTGTCAAATGCCCATCAGTGCGCAAAAGGTGACACATCTGATGTCCCTGATGTAAATTCAAAACAAACAAACAAAAAATTCTGCATGAGGGGCTTCAATTTTTTTTTTCTTTCTTTCTTTCTCTTTATCAATCTATCTCTATTTCTCTCTCACTCTCTCGCTCATGTTGTTGACATACATTGTACATACCATTGTATGGTTAGCTCTGTTTCTTGAAGACCGTGGTGCTTCTGTCTCCTGTCCTTAAATATTATCGTTTGAGGCGATACACTATGTTAATACGGGGGCCTGTGTATAAGTCCTTTTACAAAAACAGTTATATAGAATGTTCTTGCCTATAGACAGTTAAGTCTAATATTTTGTTGTTCTTATATTTAATGCTTTTTGTTTGTTTGTTCGTTTGTTTGTTTGTTTCATGCATTTTGGAGAAAAAAAAAAAGAAAACAAGCTGTCATGCTTAGTTAAGGAAAAAAAAAAATGTCTTTATGCGCACCGGCAAAAATGCAATGACTTTCCTATCAACCCCTGACAGCTGTTGGTGGCCTTAACACTAATAAGGCCAGAGGGTTTTCACCTGACAGACTTAATACAGCCCTCAACCAAACTGGACGCTACAGTAGATATAAGTTAAAAGTATCGAGGAAATTGTGGAAGTATCGAGGAGTCGAGGAAATGCTGTCCTCTTTCTCCAGTGGGATGACTTAAGTCATCTATATCGATACATCCCATGGCAAACACTGCAAGAAAAAGGCATATATACAGTAAGGATGCAGGCATAGAAAATGTCTGTATCTATACCAGTATCCATATACAGGAGGTACGGGTACATTACACCCGCATATTTCCGTATGGATTTGGTACGTACAGACATTTACTGCATACACCATACTCCCTGATACGCCTTTTTTCATGGAGTAAAATCTGAGGTGATGGGCTGTAGATGGTCTGTCACAGTTAATTTACACTACAGTGTGATGGACTTGCAGTAATATAACCACAGTGATCAGAAGACTACCATTCTCATACAACATTATAACGTTTGCACTTTTGTCCTGGTCAGTAAAAACCCAGACAGGGGACTATCTGGACTTGGTTTAAGATTAAAAAAAGAAAGGAAAAAAAAAAAAAAACGGTCAGCACTTGGCGAATGTGACGGTCAGATTAAACCTTTACATAGCCGCCAAACACAGCGTAGAAACTGGGTCAGTTAAACAGTCAGAAAAACAAAAGAATACAAAAATAACGCTGACTAAACAAAACAGAACGCACACAGATTCTTGGCCAGGGACCCACCAGCGTCACTAGACCAGAATCCTGATCTTGTCTTACAGAAGTGTCTTTATTATTTTTTGTTTTCTTTCTGAGAAACGCAGTATGACCAGGCGGGGACATTTGCAATCTTTCTGTAAAACGTGCCGCTCTCCAACATACTCCTCCACCGTATCGATTGTACATTCTAACTGTTTTATTGTATTATTGTATTTTTTATTTTATTATTTTTAATTATTTGTTTCCTTTTGTTTGCTGCAAACAATGGAACCTCACATTCCGTGACCTAAGAGGGTGTTGAGAGTTTTTGATGCCGTTTTTTTTTTCAATAACAGAGCCTTGTTTCAGTGCGTTCCTCATAACAATAGGAAAACCTACACACTTTACACACATCCTACACTCATTCAATATTCTCAATAGCTGGGTTTCCATTCAACTAATTCACATTTCATAAGAAGGGTTCCATCCAACTTGTAAATGCGCTTTAAAGTTAGGCAAATAAGAAATCCTTCATGGAAACACCTGCAAAGTCGCACCCTTAATTCGAATATAAATTCAATTCGCTTCAGAGAGGTGGCTTAACTTTTGATATGACTAAGGTACAGTAAATGCGAATAGTCGATGGAAACAGTTAAATTTGTGAATATTCGCATGAACCGCATTTCTGTCAATAGACGTTAATTCCACAGCTGGTCGGAACAACTCATTTGATTAGCCTAACGTTCATTTCTTATTTGCATTACACAGTTGATGGATACACATGCAGAGACGCATAGTTGCGAGCTGAATTAATTATGAAATGCAAGTAACGTCGGATGTTTACACTCCCAAATGGAGGTGGAAAAGTTCATCTTCACAGAGTAAAAGTTCTACCACATAATTTCCGACCATTCACTTTCAGACAATACAGTCTCTGAATCCAGATTTTTGACTGATGCAGGACCCCAGAAGGCCACAACATGCACTTATTTTGTTCGCCAATTTTTTAAAAACATTTAGTCACACAGATTACAAACATTTAAATGACCTTGGCACTTAAAATGGGTGATGGAAATGCCTTCTTCAAAACAGACCACTGCTCTTTGGTCATTCTTTCATTGCCATAATGTCAGCTCAACAGGAAAAATGATTTGCCCCAGAACTCAACCCTGATGTACCCCCTGGTTCAATCCTGTTTTACCCTTGAGATGGTCTTGATCTGGCCCCTGATTGGTTGCAAAAAGGGGAATATGATGAAGTCATAACTTCAGGCTGCTCTTTAGCAACAAGGGAAACTAATACCGCTAGCATGTAACTTAAAGTCTGTATCCATAAAGCAGTATAAACACTTATAAAGTAATCATAATGCCTTGTAATGACTGACATAATTTGATATAACCATGCAAAAATAGCAGTGACTGCAGTAATAAAGTGTTATGAAGTTGCAACATAAGTATTATCCCAGCCTAATGTATCACCATGCTTTATGACACTTCACAATGTCATCATAACTGTTTTCAAATGGCTATATCCAGCTAAGTCAGTCATTTAAAGATATTATGAATGCTTAACAACTCCTTATGAATGTGTTTGTAATGACTTATAGATAAGAAGTCTAAGTGAAGTGTTACTGCCATAACATTAGCCATCCTCACTACTCACTCACTCACTCACTCTCTCATACATATATCATAAGGGAATCCAAATAGCCTCAGGCGCTGGTCATGTTGGACATTCAAACTCATTTAATGCAAACGCAAACATGTGGTGTGTTTGGACTGTGAGGTTTTGTGTATTATTAAGATGAAGTATTCATGTTATAGTATTTCACGTTTCACATCCATGACAGCTGCTGATCGTATTTGTATCTGCCTCTGAGCTGGTTTGAAAACAGGTCTGACTTGCCGTCTGGGTTGGGAACTGGTCTTAATCTGGCCTTTAACTGGTCTTAATCCAGATGTGGAGTAGTCTGGGTATAAATATGAAGTGATCTGGGTGATCTAGCCTTTAAACTGGGTTCGATTCCATTGGAGATCTGGTCTAGTTGGTCCTAAAATGGACTGGCCTTGGGTTGTATTTCCCAAAATGATGTATAGTTCAGATTTGGATCCGGTGTGGTCTAATTCAAAATCAGTTCCAGAATTGATCAGGCTCTTAAAGGAAAAACCCAGTCAATCAGCCCATCTCCTTGTTCTTTGAGGCTGTGAGTGTTGTAGATATGCTTTATAATGACAGTATTTAGTACTACACAGACAGGGTTAACCCTAACCCTTTGCTATTTAGTTTACGGTATATCAAATCCTGTTGTTCTCCTACCTACCAACAGCACTTGGAAATGTCAATTAACAGGGCTATGGGTTGATTCACTCAGGATAATCCCTTAAAGTGAATTAGGGGTGAATCTAGCCTTTACCTCATCTCCATTAACACCAGATGGACCAATCAAACGAGGGTGATCATCTCAGTAAACAACAGTAGCAGTGTAGTTTCATCCAGCTTGGCCAGTCTTGACCATGTCACTTCCAGCCTCAGGCACACACACGTGTGTGTGTGTGTGTGTGTGTGTGTGTGTGTGTGAGGATAACCTGTTTTTACTCTGCTTGAAAAGCAGCTAAATCTTTGCCTTTACCTCTGAAACACCAATTCAACTTGAAACAAGCACAATTCACAATAGCACTTTTTTTTTCCCTTTTTGGAGTTCAACTAACTCCACTTCAGTAGAGCCCCACGCCTCATCACGGAATTAGATTAGTTCAGAAATTTGAGACTCAGTTAAGCGTTAAATTGTTCGCTCGTTCCTTGGAGCCAAATCTCCTGTGACTGCAGCTGTCCTCTGGATTGTAATGTGCCTCTGGCTACATATGACCAGCTCTGACGAGTTCGCATTTACATATGAACTTCATAGCGCCTCGCCCAGGGAAGAGCATGGATGCTCTGATGTGTCTTATCATAATGGCTGGGTCCCAATACCTCCCCTAAGCCCTTACTGGCATGAATCTGCTTCCTGTTCGGCTCATTCATGTCAGGTGAGTCTCTAAAGGGCTCAAGGCTTAGAGTTCGAGAAGACACTGGGATTCAGCTAGTGTGTGTGTGTGTGTGTGTGTGTGTGTGTGTGTGTGTGTGTGTATGTCTTTGGTTGCTGAATCTGTTCCATAGCTAAAGAATGTCTCCACTAGCCACTCATATACATTTGCATTTCAGCATTGCAACAAACCTCAGCTTAGTTTCCATTCTGTTGAATGGCAGTGACTGTGAATGTCCTCTTTAAAACTGTATAGTCTGTGCTGTGTGATTTCATGCCTTTTTGTGCAAAAATGTGTGTGTGTGTGTGTGTGTGTAACATACCCACCCACACACACATGCATTCATTCACACACAGATCCATTACATTACCAACCCACCTTCATCATATCAGCGGATTTAAACAAAATGTGTGTGTGTCTGTGTGTTTGAGACATTGGTAGCAGATTAAAACAGTTGCAAACTCACTTGAATCATGAAACGGTCAGGGTTGCCAGCTGAGAACTCGACCATGAAAGGGAAAAGCTGATTGGTCAACAATTATACTGCAAAGCTCCATTAGCGGTGTGTTGAGCGTAAGACCTGAGTGTTCATACTGTACTGCAAAGAAACAAGCATTCTTGACAGACTTTTTTTTGTATTTGAACTTTTACTCTGAACATACTGCAAACAAAAAAATAATGGTTGTTTTTGCTTTAAGCTGTAAACAAATTGGCAAGCAACAAGGCAATGACTATGAATGTTTGCTATGAACACAACTGGGGCTTTAGGTCCAACATATCACTTATTTTGTTTAGTAGTAGACTTATACCTCTCAGATGAGGCCAGACAACACCTGGGTAAAGCTAGGATCACACTAGGTCTTACTGGCTTGGGTCATAATGGGCCTGGCCTGTGAACTATAGGATTCTATTGGGCCTTTCCTGGGTAAATCTATAGGGTTCTTTTGGGCCCGACCTGGGTAAACTTATGGAGCTCTATTTAGCTTTCCGCGAGTGAAGCTATAGGGTACTATAGGGCCTTTCCCAGGTAAAGTTATAAAGTTCTACATACAGTGGGGGTCTATGTTTCTATTCTACACTCACTTGAGGGAATGTTGTCCCCAAATGCATTCCAGTCCATTCCATTCCACTTCAGTCCCAGACAGCTGTAACCAATCAGCAGTGGGTAACAGTGATGCAACCAGATCACAGAACCTTGCAAGGCGCTCCATTCCGTTGGGCCTTTCACAATTCTTTTCTCCACTACTGCAACAACAATCTGACCAGGCCGAAGCAGCGCATTTTCATATTTCAATCAAATCCGTTTGCAAATCCCATACATACCCCCAACAGTTGAGCTCTATTGGTAGAGTTCTGGGGGGTGGAGGAGCACCACCAATGCCGGTATTGGTTAGAACTCTGAAATCTCATTGAATGTTTGCTAAATGAAGAGGAAATGTGTTTGGAGGGGGGTGGGGGGGGGGTCACGGTTTATGTCACAATGCCTCAACTTTCATGCAGTGATGTACAGTTGTATTTCGAACGATTATGTTTGCCGTCAGTCGTCCACATGACAGAGGGAGGACTCAGACAATGGCAGATACTAAAGGGGTTCACTCTGAGAAGTGAACAAAATTGATGTTTTTGTTTTGCTCCCAGAATCCTTTGCGCAGTCTTGCTGGGGTGGACAGAGCATCTCTCTGCTTTTCTGTTGGATGTCTTCTTTTCACAACCTCTTTGTCCCTTCGTTTGTACATTAACATTAATGGTTTTTATGTTCATATACGGTTTTATCTTTACCATGAACTCTCCTGGCAAGATAATAAAAATATATTTATTTTAAACTATTCCTGTGTGTGGTTTTTTGCTACCAAGTTCAAGCCATTACAGTTTTTTTCCTTCCATCATTGTGACACTTGTCTCAAAACAATGTCCAGCGTGTTTTACCAACACACTTCTGAGCACACCGTTAGCATTTGCTGCCAAATGCACTTCAGCCACCAAAACTATTCATACGTCACACTATTTGTAATGCTGCCAAAACTATTGCATGTTGTCACTTAGCAACACATTATGACCCATATTGCCTTGGCGGAGGTCTGTGCTCTCCGAGTGCTTTTCTAGTTATGTATTGGTGTACCTCTGGCAATAGATGAAGATGGCATAGACAGTGACTCTATATTTCTCTGTACCTATGTAAACGGAAGGAATGTCCAGTTGCAAATCTTTATAGAGCAGTATCAGTTTCCTTTGTGTGTGTTAGACTTGTTACTATAGCTCACTTTATGATGTGGTTTACTATAATGATAGTAAAGCCTAGATATACCCTAGCGGTAGAAAATAGTGTTGCTCACCGGGTACTAGCTACGCACCATTGAGGCCTCATTAGGTCTACAGTTAACTGCTTTACCTAATATCTGCAAAACATGCTGTACATGTTGTACATAATTTTGTTGGACATGAACACTGGCGAGAAGTATTCATGAATTTTGGATGGAGTGGTGACTGAATGCATTCGTACTAAAACAACACGAGAACACTGTTTGATTTCATGGTCTGTGGTTGTTGTGTCAGTGTTATATGTTTTTAGACAAATGCATTGCATTAAAACAAGAGTGAAAATGATCGGCAAGGCTGAGTAACAAATTATTTTAATTAAGTACTTCCTTACTTAATGTACTTGTGTCCATTGTGCATGGGTATAACCATGGTGGTATCAAAACATTTTTTTTCTGCCACTTTAGCATTCCAGTGCCAGCATTTTGACCAAGTAGTGAAAATGTTTCCAATTGTTTTGTGCATTTTAAAATTCAGTTCAAGAGACAGAGAAAGATGAGCGAGTGAATTAGAGGAGCTTGAGTGCTCTAAGGCCTTGTCTGGGTAAAGCTTAGCGCTGTAGTACTAAAGTTCGGTCATTTTGGCATTTTCATAGGCATCCATTGATGCCGCCCGTTGGTAAGGTCTATTGGTTGAGTCCAGAGACCTACGTCTTGAGATGTTGGTCTGGATTCCCAGGCCATCAGTAAATGTCCATATTGTCATATGTCGACTCAGTCTTGACATAAGCCATGTCATCCACATGACTAGTTGATTGCTAGCCAATTAAAGCCATTTAATAGCCATTAAATTTAACAGAGGCCAGGATGCAGGAGGAAAGAATTATAATTGATGCAACAGCCACAGTAAGCAAGCAGGACAGTTAAAAACGGGAACAAATTGTTTTAAATGGCACAAAAACAAATTATTTTGTAGAAGTACTTGTGCATTAGGTATATTAAGCATGATTGTACCAAAACATTTTTTTCTGCCACTTGAGCGTTCCAGTGCCATAATTTTGACAAAGCTGTGAAAATGTTTCCAAATTGTTTTGTACATTTTAAAACAGAGGACAGAAAAAAAACATTTTTCGTATTTCTGTCAAGAGCAGTCAACCTGGGTCTAGTTCTAACAGTAATCAAATTCTGTATCATGGGAATGAATTGACAGAGGCCTCAGTATTTGCTTTACATTTCATTAATGTTTATTTCCAAGTTTCTTCTGAAAAAGGTACATTTTGTTCTTTTTTTCCTTTTTTAACTTTTTAACAATTAAAATGTGCATGAGCACAGCATCTAAACTTCTAAAAGCTGCTCAGGACAAATACATTTCAATGATAAAAAAACAATAGTCCTGTAATGTATAATAATAATAATAATAATAACAATAATAATAATAATCAAAAGTGTAAAACACCTACACAGTAGAAAGCATTGAACATCACAATTAAAGTCAAAATAAAACCCGGGAGGGCTGGAAATTAAATGTACAAAAGTCTGCTGGACGAAGGACAGGTATTCTTCCACAAGAGTGTGTGTATGTGTGTGTGTATTCATCTTTTGAGTTTACGAGAGAGACGGAGTGTCCATACAGAAGTTAGCTGCTTGTCTGAGTGTATGTGTGTATGCACATGTGTATGTGTAGATATATACATGTGTGGACTGTATGTGTGTGTGTGTGTGTGTGTGTGTGTGTCTGTCTGTGTATGCATGAGAAGGGACCAGCACAGTCAGAGCTTAGTCA
>JASCQY010000068.1:1108273-1121093 GCA_030264315.1 Sardinella tawilis
CGCTTCTCCGTCTCCGTGGGAACAAACACAAATCCCGAAGAATCCTGCAGCACATAACAGCAAGCATATTAAATTAAGTGGAGAGGTGTGGGTCTGTCAGACAGTGGATTAGTCCCAGTGTCCTCCCTGAACCCCTAGCACTGAACCCTAAAAGACTTAATCACATCCAATCGTAAAATCGAGACATGCCAGTTAAAGCGTATCTCACCCCATAGCCCTGTTGTTCAAGGCCATTGAGTGCTGTCAATAGGAAAAAGACTATGCCAATATAATTTAGTTCTGCATAGCAAACTTGTAGCTAACGCTAAATGAATAGGGCAAAGGAAAATTAAACAAAATTCACAACATTTTTTCAGTTTTATAGCATGGTAGCCAGGTTCCTTAAATACCACGCTACCACCACCACCACCAATTCTTACCTGTGCTGAAGCTTTTGTCCCCGTCTCCCCACGTGCGGCCCTCCAGGCCAGGGACCCCGAGATGCGGCCCCCCAGCTCTCCTGGCTTGGGCGTCTTTGGGGAGATGAACTCCACCAGCTCCACTAGGAGGCGCTGTAGCAGCTCCTGACGGCGCTCACTGCTCATGGCCTGCTGGCGCTAAACAACACACATATCACATGTTACACACACACACACACACACACACAAATACATGGGACTTGTCACCCTCGCGTACAACGTAAAACACACTCCACATGTAATCACTCAACACACACACACACACACACACACAAATACATGGGACTTGTCACCCTCGCGTACAACGTAAAACACACTCCATATGTAATCACTCAACACACACACACACACACACACACACACACACACACACATTCAATGAGGCCCATACCGTAGTGTTCAGGTTGTTCACAGTGTGCAGAAGCCAAGTCTCTTGGACCTGTGTCCGTCTGGACCGAACCTCAGCATGCTTACAGGAGTACCTCCAGGTCACATCCACCACCTGCACCAATCAGCTCTCAGTTTGAGATCACATTACCCAGCTGCACCAATCAGCACTCAGTTACAGATCACATGGTCTCCATTTTAGTCAAATTCGAGATCACGCTCCACAGCACCGCTGATCTCTAGAATACCTGGACACAGTATCTACTTGCTAACGCTGAGCAAGTTGTTTAGAGATGATTACATGACCCTTTAGGAATAGAATGCACAAACCTGATCTTTGGAGAATGCCAGGATGTAGGAGAGCTTCTTGTTCCAGCCCACCTCATACAACAGAGGCTTATCGCACACATTCTCACACGGGTCACAATGCAGCCAGCGCCCCTGAGAATGCGAGTACACCTCAGTCCACACGTGATCTAAAGATGGTGGAAGAAAGAGAGAGAGAGAGTAGGTTCAGAGAAGAAGGAAAGAGGGAGAGAGAAAGAGAAACAGAGGGAGGGTGTGTGTGTGTGTGTGTGTGTATGAGTGAGTGTGTGTGAGTGTGTATGAGAGGGAGGGTGTGATTGAGAGAGAGAGAAAGAGAAAGAGAGAGAGTGAATGAGAGTGAAAGAGAAAATAGGGAGAAAGAGTCAGAACAGTGAAGTAATAGAAAACATGTCAAAATGCTTCCCTTGCAGCGATGAGTTGAACACCAACCCCCTCAGACTGTACTTGTGTTTTGTGTTATGACACCTCATAAATTATTCAACCATTTTTCAATTATTAACAAACTAATAAAGATGCTACCCAGGTGTCCATGCTGGACCGCAGCTGATGGTGGCTGACTGACTGACTGACCGACTGACTGAATAAATGACCGACTGAATGACCGACTGACCTGTGCTGTCCCAGATGTAGCGGGCCTCCAGCCCCATGGCCCTGCAGCACAGCGTGAAGCAGTTGGCCCACTCTCCACAGCGCCCCCTCCTGGTCTCCAGCAGCTTCTCAGGGTTGTTGTACCTGCACAGGCAGATGGGGAGGATTTTTACATGAATGTTCAGTGCACACACACACACACCTCACTCACACACACACACACGCATACTCACTCACACGCCTACTCACACTCATACTAACTCACACACCTCACTCACACACACACACCAACTCCTCACACATCTCACTCACTCAAAGATCAACAGAGATGGTGCCGAGAGTGCTGTGGATCAAGTGATTGTAGAACACAGTCCATTTGAGCAGAAGTGAAACCAAAGATCATGGAATACTGACCAAGATAGAGCAACCTAATACGTTACAACTGGAGCGAACGTGAATAGTTCCGGTCTGCAAATCGGCACGTCACAATATAAACTTTTACCCAATTTTCTGTATTAGCGAACGAGGGCTCGACTTTGGTCTGCATAAAGGGGGATTTTGCCCCCCTCCCCTTGCAAAAATAGAACACGGAATTTAACGGACGTTGGTTCCTCTCGCTCCGCTTTTATCCTCTCTGGTGAAACTGCCTACAAGGGCCTGGGCTCCAGTCCACCCTGAAGTGATCTAACCATGATATGACGCTTACAGTACCTGGGAAATCTGTTGGAAAGCTGACAGGCCTGGCAGAAGTGTTTCTCCACGCGGCCGCCATCCCAGCGCAGGTCATCGTCGGTGGGGGGCAGCGAGCCGGCCGCCTGAGTCTTGGCCCCGCAGCGACTACAAGGCAGGCTGTCCACCCAGGAGAAGAACTCCCCCTTGAACCACTGCAGCAACTCCAACACCAGCAGGTCGTCTTCATGCAGAGAGCACTCTTGAGTCGCACATGAGAAAACACACAGAAACACACGGGCACATAATTAATATCTGAACATTCAAGGTTCAAAAGTCTCAAAAGATTTATAGTGGCTCATTAAGAGAGTAAAACAAATTGTTGCTTGGGGACTAAAAAGGTGCCATGAAGTTGTGTAGACTGTAGTGAAGTAGAGTGAGCAAGTAAATGGGTAGATAACCACTGTTGCCACAATACAATACAGCAATACAATGTTTAAGCCCTGACTTAGGTAGGTACTGTAACTGACAGGTAATACACAATATTGTAAGCACTAAACGGCTATGTGGGCCGATTCAATTTACAAAACAGGTTAGACACTGCAAACAAGTTCATACAAGTTCAACCAAGAGAGGCAAAGTGTAGATTTGAATGGCAGCTGCCATTTTCCTCTACAGTGACAGAGAGTTAGTTTGAAGAGCAGGTCTAACAAGACCGGACACTGACAAGAGGAAAGAACAAACACTCCACCCTCTCAATCTCTGTGGATCTCTCTCTCACACACTCACACACACACACACACACACTCTCTCTCAATTCAATTCAGTTCAATTCATGACTGCCATGACTGGCTGGAATGTTTCAATAACATTATTGCCAAAGCAAATTATATACACAAGTAGATAATTACATAAAATTATGTTGAGAAATGCAGGCAAGTAAGACAAAATGTCAATTGGCATAATATTATACAACATACAAGGAGTGAGGCTTTTCTTTTGGTACTGTAGGACTGGCATTATTGGATGTCTAAGGTTATGGCAGGCTGCTCTCTCACACTCTCATACACTCACTCACTCCATCTCTCTCTGAGAACTACTAAAAATACAAAAGCCCTCTCTGAAAACTCAGAAAAGGAGCTTTATTGTCCCTCCCATCAAGATGGAGTAAGCAGACATCAACAAGCTTAAGGAGATGCCTGAACTCTCAGCTTGAGACAAAAGCATCATTTACCATTTCACACACACTCACACTTACGCTCACGCTTGCTTACACACACACACCCTTTTTCCTACGCAAATTCTGCCATCGCTATGGGCATGTCTCAACGGCAATCAGGCAGACTCTACCTGCCATACAAACACATATACACACACCGCCGGTTGGTCACCTTGGCAACCTCCAACACACTACAGTAGGTCACTCAGTCTGGCATGCACAAGCACACTCACCCACACCATCTACTCAGCCTGTCTACACAGTCAGCAGCATCAATGACCACTCAATGACAAAAGTTCCTTAGCAATCTTATTCTTATTTTGGCTGGCTACCCACCACACACACACACACACACACACACACACACACACACAGTCTTAGCCATCTTCAATTGATGCTCCCATAGTTGAAGGTCACATAATCACACAGACCCACAGTCCCACCTAGACATCCATCAGCCCCATCTAACACACAGCAACCCACAGTAATACGGACGCATCCATGAAAGCATTAAATTTAGCCACCCTGTCAAGCTCACAGCCAGTCCGAGACTCCCAGTGACGGTCAAGTCACATGACCCACTGACCTGCGTCTGCCTGCTGGGCCTGCTGCAGCCTCTCCTGGGCTTTGGAGCGCAGGCTGGCGTGGGGGATACAACTCAAAGCCTTCTGCTGTAACTCTGGCTTCTCGTACACCAGCACGTGCTGGAAGTTGGACTGCAGCGTCCGGAGGAACGTCATGTTGCTGGCCTGAAGGATAGACAAAAACACAGGAAGGAAAAATAAAAAAAAATAGAAAAATAGAGATTCACAGAGAGGACAGAAGATACACTGACCACAAGCAAGCAAAAGAAATACGCTCAGACCTCAAGAAGCTGAAACAGTCTAGCTAAAAACCAATGCCACTAAAGCACATCGTCTTAAACAGGAAGTTATCAAAAGTGAAACTGCTGGAGCCTTCCTAGATAAGTCATTAGGCAAACACACACTTACACGTGTGCATGCGCACGCGCACACACACACACACACACACACACTTACAAGTGAAGTCTGCTGGGAGGAGCTCTGCGTTGAGGGGGCGGAGGTGACTGAAGGAGGAGGCAGCGGTCGGGAGACTGGAACTGCCGCAGCAGCAGCAGCAGCCCCAGCAGAGGCACCAGCGCCAAGGGCCTGGGACTGGGCAGAGGGCTGCCCCACTGCCCCTGCTGCTGGAGCTCCTCCGCCCAGCCTCTGGGTCCTCTCGGCAGCAATCGTCTCCCGCACCCGACGCAGCTGCTCCACAGAGGCCGTCTTGGGGAAGATCAGGTGCGTCTCCGCCTGGAGAGAGAGACAGAGAGACAGACACAGAGAGAGAGAGAGAGAGGGAGAGAGAAAGAGAGACTGAATAGGGAGTTGGAGGACAGGCAAGGAAAGAGAACAAGTGACATCTTCTGGGAGACTTGCAGTGGCTGGGAAAAATTAGACAACTGTGGTCCCAGATTTAACGACAAAACCAACCAACAAACAGTCTTGAATTAATAAACAAAGGACATGTAAGAGAGAACTAAAATCAATTTCATTAAGTCATTCTATAATACAGTAACTAAAACTTCTGCCCTTGACACTTGGATAAGAAAGGTCTAACTTGTAAGTACTTATACACTGTGGAACACTACACACTCACACGTCAATGATGGACAACTGTGTGTAAAGCATTAGAGGACGTGCAGCTTCATACCTCTTCAAAACCCATCTCAAAGAGACATTCCACGGCTCCACGAACAGGAAGTAGTTTGGTGGAAAACGTTGGGTTGCCTATTCGGATAGATTTGTATTTATCTTCGTTCGGGTTCCTAAGAGAGTGTACAAGCATATTTAATCTTTCAAAGCAGTCGAACAGAACATAATGTACATCACCCGAAACTATTTATAATTCAAAGAGGTATTTAAGATATTGGAGGAGTGTTTTTGATGTTTATTTTCTACAGACCGGCTACTGTCATTAGCAAAACACCAGCCAAAGTCTACTGACTCCATCGATAGATGACAGTGCATTAAATTGCTAACGTTACTTTACTAGAGGTCTAGTCAGCTGGCTGCCTTGTTTGCTAGCTAACTTCGACCCAGTTTAATGCAGAAATATATGTGGTCAAAGCTAAATTACCTAAGAATGTTGTCTGCGTAAGTAAGCAATATCTTCGACACATCTAGAAAGACTTCGTTAGGATTCTCGCAAAGTGCACTGACTCCTGCGCCTGCCATGATCCAAGGGTAGTGACTTGAGAAGCAGCTCCCTAGCTTGAGTAAGATTTTCTGTTTGTACGCCGTTGCTTGCTCATCTTTGAAGCTTAGCTGAAAAAGGTGTCCTTGGCGTGCCTGAAACAGGCCGCTCCATATATTTTATAGAAAAGCATTATTTTAAAGTACTTACATAGAATATACCACATGAAAACATTTTGATTTTAATACAAGTACGTATATTAAAACGAATGTGCTTGTGATATGAAATATAATCGTATTTTACAGATGGCAGATTTTTAGGTGGCTACACGACCGTAGTGTCACATGGTCCTTGCCAAGTGGAGTGAGGTTCATGCATGTTGTCAAATAAGACAGTGTTGGATCAACTTATCTGTCTAGTTTTGTTGTCATAGTGTACGTATTATTTTTATATTCAAAGTATGTCGAGAAATTTCTATCACAAAATGATTCTGTGTTTTGATGACACGTGCTTTAAATGTTACATGCCATAATCGCAAGCTAAATTGCAGGTTGAGACTCTATGGTTGACACAGCTAATTCACCTTAGCAAGAACATTTACATTTGCTAGGAGGGTACAAACAGAGACACTTTTGGGACCAATTCTGGAACCTTCATCCTTGTGTAGATATATTGCTGTTGTTGCATGAAGTGACTGTATCTAAATAACCACATTTATGACTTGCATTCTGCAGATGATCAGCTATGAATGTGGAGTGATCCAAACAGGAACTAAGTGAGAAGATGTCTGTCTGGTGCTGGCAGAAGTTTATGCTTGGACCACAGAGTGGCAAACTCCTTTCGATCACTCAGAGCTCCCTGTGTGCATGTCCAAGCCAGAGACGCTTCGGGTCCTCCAGCCCCGTGCATACCCACAGAAGGGTGGTCATCACTGGCATCGGCCTAGTCTCTCCCTTAGGGACGGGCACTGCTCTGCCCTGGCAGCGCCTTATAGATGGCAAGAGTGGCATCGTCTCTCTGGACACTGAGGAATACAAGTCGGTGCCCTGCAAAGTAGCCGCCCGTGTGCCAAGAGGAGATGGCGAAGGGGAGTTTCAGGAAGAGCGGTATGCCAGCCGCGGTGAGATCAACAGCATGTCACCAGCTACTGTCATGGCTATAGCTGCGGCTCAGCTGGCCCTGGAGGATTGTGGGTGGTATCCCAGCAGCCCCGAGGAGCAGCTGAACACGGGCGTTGCCGTGGGGATGGGGATGGTGTCCCTGGAGGAGATCGCACGCACTTCCGCCGCCTTCTTGTCACGCGGGTACAACCGGGTCAGTCCCTTCTTCGTGCCGCGTATCCTGGTCAACATGGCCGCCGGGCACATCAGCATTAAGCACAAGCTGAAGGGCCCCAACCATGCTGTGTCCACCGCCTGCACGACCGGGGCACACGCCATTGGCGACGCCACTCGCTTTATCGCCCATGGAGACGCCACAGTGATGGTTGCCGGGGGAGCGGAGGCATGCGTGGAGCCCCTTGCGTTGGCAGGGTTTGCTCGGGCGCGTGCGCTCAGCACCAAGTGGAACGACAACCCACCGCTGGCGTCGCGGCCCTTCCACCCGGAGCGAGAGGGGTTCGTGATGGGAGAGGGCGCCGCAGTGATGGTGCTGGAGGAGTACGAGCGGGCTGTGACCAGAGGCGCGCGGATCTACGCTGAGGTGCTGGGCTACGGCCTCTCAGGGGACGCCAGCCACATCACAGCGCCAACAGCAGATGGAGACGGAGCACTGAGGTAACGCAGAGCAATGGGGGGGGGGCATTGAATGGCAGCATCTGATACTCTGTAGTCATCACAACAATCTCCATGGCTACGGTTACTGGTGGCATGGCATTCCTGTGTCAGAAAGTTAATGCCCATTCTAGGTGGTAATACGGTCTTAATGTAATGTTAGATAATGCTTTAAATGCAGTATATTACACATCATAAGTGTGAATTCAAGCAGTGGTATGGTTAATGATGCTTGTTGAAATGTTGTTGAAATGTTGTAATATTGTTTGTGTTGTCTCCAGGTGTATGTCGGCAGCAGTTCGGAACGCAGGCGTGGACCTCTCAGAGGTGACCTACATTAACGCCCATGCAACCTCCACACCACTAGGGGACGCTGCTGAGAACACAGCCATTAAAAGGCTCTTTGGGCAGCATGCTGGTGCCCTGGCCGTGTCCTCCACCAAGGGTGCCACCGGGCATCTGCTGGGCGCGGCAGGGGCACTGGAGGCTGCCTTCACTGCCCTGGCATGCCACCATGCCACCTTGCCCCCTACCCTCAACCTGGACCGCACTGAACCAGCGTTTGACCTGAACTATGTGCCCTGCACTGCCCAGCCTTGGGGCACGGAGGGTCGCAGGGTCGCCCTGACCAACTCGTTTGGCTTTGGGGGTACCAACGCCTCCCTTTGCCTCACCAGTGTGTGATGCCTCATACCCACATAGCCGGGTATTTTTGAAATGGACACTTTTCCTCCTCATTGCTTAATTCTATCTACTAAATGGATGCCTCAACAGTAGCTGGAGAAGACTTGAAAATGGAAGGGATCGTCACAATGCAAA
Source organism: Sardinella tawilis (assembly GCA_030264315.1). Lineage (NCBI taxonomy): Eukaryota > Metazoa > Chordata > Actinopteri > Clupeiformes > Clupeidae > Sardinella > Sardinella tawilis. The sequence continues at coordinate 1,116,712 of JASCQY010000068.1, forward strand.
ACTCTGTTTTCCCTGTTTATGTTTAACACTGAAGCCAAAATCCTCAATTTGGATGGTTTTGGATGGTTTAAAAAAAAAAACAAAAAAAAACGCAGTTCTCAGTGACTGAAATGCCGTTTATCCATGGACGACGATTACACATGGACAGGCTGTGAAGGTGACGACCCACAGAGTGATCTTCTCAGGGAAGATATTTCCAGGCGGCACTACTGAACAACATTGTTCAAGCAAATGATGGTTTCAAGCAGCACCACTGAACAAAATTATTCCTGATAATGGAGGGGCAAAGCATTTCAACCTGAAGTATTTCAGTCATTACTGGGATGGCGAGTTTGAGGCACAACTGGAATGGCCATAGAACACTTGGAATCAGGCATGTGACTGGCCTGGCAACAACGCTGTAACTGTTGCCCCATGTGTCGTCATCACCATAAGAGAGCTAAGGGGGTGGGGTGGGAGGGTATTGATCTGACATCATCAACCTGGGCATGAAGCAGGAAGCCTGTTGGCCTATTGCTCACAGAGCCCATGGGCACAGTGCAGGGTGTGTGAGCCACATGGGACACACAGCTGGTGTGCAAGGTCTGATCTGTTATAATGAAAACGGACTAAAACCTCATCTGTGCGATAAACACACTGGCTGCTATGCAGAGGCTTAAGAGACCAGAGGGTATGATCTGAACGACCTGGGCATGAAGCAGGAACCATATCTGCATATGCCAGTCAACGTTACTGCATAGTTTGACAACAACTGTTTGTGTGAAGGATTTTAATGGTTGTGTGAATGCTGGTATGATAATCTCTCAGCAATTTGTTTATTGTGTGTGATATTTGTTGTTGTTGTTTTGTTGTTTGTTTTGGAACTTGGAGAATAATAACAGCAAAAATTATTATAATAATGAGTTATATTCGATTCATAAAGAACTTCAAATGCAAAGTATAATCTCATCATGTGGAAAACGTGAACTGTAAGAATTCTATGAACCTTGGGTTATCCAGTGAACCAGCCGGCCTTTCCACTATGGATGAATGGAGAGGGTGTTGCTTGCATAAACAAGAGATTACATGCAACAGAAAATGATTTGACAAAAATGCCATAAAATGATCAGAAAAATACCTCATTAGCTGTATCATGCTAGTTAAAGGACAGGTTTGGGGTTTTTTTTACACACAAAGCCTTGTTTTCAGATTGTTTATGGTGAAATACAATGGTTATGATCGAAATTTTGACACATGCTTCTGTTCAAGAAGAGCTACAGCAACAACTGAAAACTCTTGGAACAGCAGCATGTGTCAAAACATCAATCTTAACCATTGTATTTCATCATAAACAATCTGAAAACAAGGCTTTATCATGTGTAAAATTCCAAACCTGTCCTTTAATACCAGCAATGTAGGCTAATGCTAGTAGACTAGATTTGTTAACATGGCAATAGGGAGAGAACCAAAGTTCAGTTTCTTTCTTAAGCTTCATTCTTAACCTGTTTTTGATGCAAATGCAAATGATTCAAATGTTGGTTTAGGAAGAGGAACTGAAGTAGTTACAGTATCTGTCTCATAAAAGAGCCTTCAGAAGAGAGAGAGAGAGTGTGTGTGAGTGTGTGTGTGTATATGTGCGCCCGTGCGTATGCCTGTGTAGGCACTCTTGTGAGTGCGTCCGTGTGTCTGTGTCTGTGTATATACATACATGCCTTTGGTCTGCACTGTTCTGGGCCAGTCAGAGACTGAGTGACAGAGACTGAGTGTGTGAGTTTCAATGGCGTCCAGCAGGGGGCAGTGGTGCAGAGCAAACCCAGCCAGTTGAGGCATTTGAGACCTAGAGAGAGCGGCTGGCTGCTTGTAATATCCTCTCCATAATGGCCTTTTTATTACAGAAGCTAATTTCCTTCAGCTTCCGAGAGGCACCACAGGCGCAGTGAAACATTTGAAACCTTTAATTTCCCTGCCATCGGCGCGAGTCTCTTCCGCCACAGAGGAGGGATCATCATCCGTAATGTCTGATATCTGGCGCCACTCCGTCTTGCGTCCTTCCGTGATGTTTGTGTTAATCAGGCCCAAGTCAACCCTGAGGATTTTGCAGGGGCCTAACGTGCATTAGAGCCGTTTCATTCTGCTCAAACCTGTTGGAGCACTGCTGTAGGCCAGCTGTGAACAGCCGGTTAATGCGTGTCCGAGTGTGTGTGTGTGTGTGTGTGTTTTGTATTCTCCCATGGACCATTCCCTCCATCTGGAGATTGTTCGCAATCTGCAGGCGAAGGAACCATATGGTCCAAACACAGGTGTGTGCTGAAGGGGGCCTTGACGGCCAAAGATGGGCTTTAGTAGAAGGGTACTTTGGGACAGGAGCATCGGAGAGGGCATAGAAAAGAAATGGTCTTTGGTCTTCTCTCTCTCTCTCTATCCCTCCCTCCCTTTCTCTCTTTTTCCTCTCTTTTTAAGACATTTTTTGCCTCTAGATCGGGGTTCTCAAAGTGCGGGGGCCAATGGCGGCCCACGAAAACATTTCTGGCGCCCCTCGATAACATCTGATAACATTTTTAAAATTTAGCCTCAGTTATAAATTAAAATGTGTTTATTGCAATAATGTAAACTGTAGAGATGCAATCTGGTCATTAAAATTATTAAGAATAGAATTGTTTTTTTTTTTCTTTTCCTTTTTTTTCTCCTCCCACTCCTTTGGTGGCCCTCAGTTCAATGTTGGGTCGCTAAATTGGCCCACACCCATCAAAACCTTGAGACACCTGCTCTAGATTCTCAGTTGTGTGTGTGTGTGTAAGACAGAGAGAGACAGCAACACATATAAGACATATATAAACATTCTTAATATTAGGGATGGAAATTAACAGAATTTTATCAGTTTTGATGCCTTTGTCATCGGTCTGATTCTACACAGTACACACAAGTCGCACACAAACCTGTGATGTAGCCTATTACTAAACCTATGATGCCTATCACTACATTAGTCAATAGCGTATTAGAATGAGGTGGACTAACCACGTAGAACTGTGTTGTATATCCTATTTCAAATCCTACTTTCAGAAAGACCAAGTGGTACTGACAACAGGAATTAATGCGTTCAGAAGCATACTATTCCAGTAGATTAGTAACATTAGATTCCCGATTCTACTTGATACCCAGTTCTCAATTCCTATCCCTACTTAATATGCATACATAGTCCATATGCATTAGTGCATACATTCATACATGAGCACTTAGAGTACATGCAATACATACAAATGACTGTTCATAGTAATTAAATCACTGATGTTTTCACAAGCAGTATCCATAGTGTCTCTGAATGTAGAGTCAGTTCAAGTCATAACTTTAGTCCTTGAATTAGTCAGTCTGCATAACGCACATAAAGTTCTGTCACAGCATGAGGGGTGGGAATATTATAGTCATAAGCATATGGCTTGCACTTGTCCATCTTGGAGCCATTTCTGAAATTTTAAGTGTGTCATTATATCCTTGTTTTTTTTCCTTATTTAGATTCACCAGGAGAGCAGTAAGAAGGATTACCGTACACCCATAAAAGAGCTATATTGACATCATGAATGGTGCTGAGATGGACACATGCTGGTTTAATTAAAAAGAATATGACAAAGAGAAAGTTCAAGTTTAAGGTACAGTAGGAAACATGAATTCAAGTAAATTAAGTAAATGTTCACAGTGTGAAAAGTGGAAAAACCCTTTTTTTCTATGCAAAAAAAGATTAACTTCACTAAAATGCGGTCAAACATACAGTATGAATAGCTTCTCTCCTTCTGTGGGTGGCCATTCATCCTCCAAGTCTGGGTCCTGCACCAGAGGCCTGGGAGCTTGAGGGTCTTGCACAGGATCTTTGGTGTTCCGAGGACTGCACTCTTCTGGAAGAGTCTTTTAAAATGTATTTATTTTATTTTATTTTTTTTCTTGGAATCTACTGGAGCCACTCACATAATTTGGAAGTCACAGTCCCTAATGTCCCTACCACGTCTGAGATGCCTGTTGTCTTCATCTTCCAAGTCTTGCGTTCCTTCTGACAATTTGGATAATTATAAAGGTGAAATCCAGTGTGAATTAATCTATATCCCTGTTCCAGGTCTGTTGGTAAGAGAGACTATATGAAAATTTGATAAAAACAGACCGAATAATAAAAAGACAGCCAAAGTTAAAGTGGAACTCCAGTCCATCCTAACCTCAATTCCGGTGGTAGCAGTGGTCGAGTACTAGCCAGGCTAGCACCGCCTAATGCTTCTGGCCAATTTCATTTGCCTCCAGCATATAGTCAGGAAACTAAACAAATCGCTTTCATTTGCTTCGTCCGCCCAGGCGGACGGCCAAATCAGTGAACAGAGAATTCAAACGATGCATTCCAGTGCGTACCATACGTCATGGCCAAA
>JASCQY010000068.1:1156635-1167446 GCA_030264315.1 Sardinella tawilis
CACGGCGACGTCATTAAATGGGCGGATCTGAAGGGTAACTGGATACAACTCTTGCTGCTTATTCGTGTACTCAACTGCCAATCAAACCGTCGGCGTCCGTTAGCGCCTGCGTATTGAACACAGCGCTGAAATTCAAATTTGAACAGATGTTTTCGTGACACACGAGTGAGCTGGTGAGTTTTTCTGATAGAAGTCGTTTGCCTTTCAGCAGAGCAGGTTTCTCGATTCGTGCGCATCATACAAAAACGTGCTCCTATTAGAGAGACGGTGGACTGGGAGGACTCTTTTCCTAAATGGATCCATTTACAGAGGTTAGTTTCATGTTTTGAAAAATCCAAATTATCACAATGGTTAGCTAACGTTAACTTGTCTTAACTTATCTCAGCTGTTAATGGGTTTCAAGGCTAACCATGCAATGATGCCAGGAAGCAAAGCGCCTTACCTTATAAATTCAATGTGTGTTGTGTCGAATTCGTGTTCAGTATGTATTGAATATTTTACTAAATTTCTCTGACAGAAAAAAAAAACAATTCGCCGTTAGCAAGATTTAGATAGATAAGTAACGTTAGCATACGTCACCTGCGTGGTGCAGTGGACTTCAGCCATGCGGGTTTACGTGAAATGGGCATTCTTTTGTCAATTTTCAATCAGCAATTGCAACAAAAGCTCGAACATTTTCGTACAGGGCTAGAGGGCAATGACCGATTGGTAAAGCATTTCTATTTTGACACCATAGCTGGTTTGAACATCAAGGATGAAAGTCGGCCGACTTGGTTTCTTTCCATCGTGAGAGCACACCCTTTTAATTCGCTCCCGACGTGTGCATGGAGCTGGAGAGGTCTATGTTGTGAAAGGAGCTAGAACAGAGACCCTGCTAGAAGAAGACGTTAGTTCATGTAACTGGGTGTTGTCCATCTGACAGTGTCTAAATTTAGACACTTCCCTTGTTTGTAACGTTACTGGTTTGAAAATAAATATGAGGAAACGAAATTCTTGACAGCATGAAATCACACCTTCTACCAGTTCTTATTTGCAAGTTTAATCACCATTGCTATGCTGATAAAATGTGTTTCTCCACCCCCATTTTCAAGTACACTATTGTATTCAGTAAGGTCCTGCTTGGATGTTCACTGTTTGACATTTGAAAAGGTTTGCAACTGCAGTTGCTGCCAAATTTGATTTACCTTTATGGGGATGTGGGTGTTTTAACACTGCACGCTTTCATCCCTGACCAATAGAATTAAAGTTTGACTGGGTCACGTGTGAAAGCATGGTTCATTCCTTGGGAATGACACCCACAGCAGCCCAACTGAACTTTCCATGAAGTTCCAGAGCCAGCCTGCAAGAGGGGGGAAAAAAAGTAGGAATGTGTTGAGTCTTGCATAGAGGGAGAGTGATAAATCTTAGTCCCGGCCACTGGAATGTTTACTGATGAGAAGAACAGAGACTTTGAAGGGGTGGCCTCGGGATGACTGTACTACTTTTTGAATAATGCCCAACGTCTCCAGATGCAGAATGCCAAGGCTATTTTTACTTGCTTGGGCTTTCAAACATAAGCGATGGGCCAAAAAAATAGGCTTTTAATTTCTTCATCCTTTACAACTTTGGCAGAATAATGTTCACAATACTTAACTCCTTACCCCTAACATTTAAAATTGTGTCGGAAGGTTTTAAAAGCTGCCGTTCCAGATATGCAACTTGTTGATCAAGGCACTTAAACTAAGACCATTTTCCACCCCAAGGCACTCCAACTGCTGAATAATTGGTTCAGTGTTGGAACAAGCGGCCCAGTTACCCGGGCATGTGTTCTATACGTTTTACTGGAGGACTTGTTTGAATAAGGTCAACAGATGAAGAACATCTTTTAACTGGTGTTTGTTCTGGTTGTCTTCTGTGTCTTTAGAAACTTCTGGAGCGCACTCGTGCGCGGCGCGAGAACTTGCAGAAGAAGATGGCAGAGAGGCCCACGGCAGCCAATCGGCAGATGGCAAAAAGGAGTCGCGAGCCACTGGCAGAGAACAACAGCCTGATCAGTGAGCCTCCAGTGGAAAAGGGTACTTTCCTCTACCGTTTCACACCACAGCACTGCATTGCATTGCTTCCTTATTCTCATGCAGAGATGCAGGTCTGATGCTTTGCATTTATTGTTTGAATTCTAATGCCCCCAAACCGGGGGAAACCCATCCTGATTGTGAGGCCATTTTATTTGTGGCCACCAGGCCTATATTGCAATTGGCTTCCTTTACCTGAGATCGGGTACCAATCAAAACCAGGCTTTTTCATCAGATTACATTAGACAGTTTTATTAACTTAAACTTTCTAAACTCCTTCAGGCGGTTAGTTCTTTCAAAATCCAACTGTTGACATGTTTTGATTGTGTCATATTTGCAATAGCTCTTTCCTTTTTCTGCATGTGATAAAAATGATTTATAGGCAATAATATAAGTTTCTAGCCAACAGTTGTGCAGCATGCTGTTGCTATGGAGCCTGATTCATGTATTTGTTTTAAAAGTAAATATATAGAACCGTAGTCCATGATGTCACACCCCAGGAAGCGTGTGAACTTCCTGTCTCCCCTAGGCGTTTCTGGGAGCTGTCTGTCAGAAAGGTCACAACACAGGAAATCTCCCACTGTACTCCAGCTAATCAGAGTTATGTAGGCCAGGCCAGATGCTTTCCTGTTACTCTTGATGTGTATACACAATTAGGGCGTTGAATACCACATATGATCTAATTGACTTTTACTGGTTTCAGTTATAGGCTAATACATTGTGTATTGATTATGTTACTGCAGTGTCTTGTGATGTGAGGTGTAGTGTTTATTATTGTTGGTCACAATTCTGTAAAACTGTACTGATTTGAACTTGATTGATCTGTGTGGAGGACTAGCTAACACTTCTTTACTGACTTTTGTCCCTATATTTCTATACAGAATTGAATTCAGTTTTTTGTCTGAAACATCATGGATGCAATCTTGTAGTTTTTCTCTTTCAATGCCACCAGGCATCAAAATAAGCACCAGCTACCAGCCAAATGCTGGTAAATTTTAACGGTGGCTTATAGGTTTCAGACAAAAAAAAAACAACCCTGATTTATAGTTGAATCACTGGTGAATTTCATTCATTTATCCAGCAGTGGTTGGTAATTATTCACATTTCCAAAAGTAAATTTTGCCCCCTATTGTTTGTGTTCTAGTGCCTCCCGCCTCAAAGCCTTCCCCCTCCAAACGCCGCTGCTCAGACGAGAATGCCCTGAATGTGGCTGAGAGCGAAAACAAGCAGCCCGATATCTCCCGCACACAGAAACCCACCCCTCAAACCACAGACCCTGTGGTGGACAGGAAGCCTCCCATTCCCCCAGCTAGTGTGTCTCCAGCTCTATCTTCAGCACTGGATAGGCTGGTCCCCACACCCACCCCAACCCCGTCCGCCTCCAGGCTCCAGGCCGTGGTCCCTGAGCCGGCCCCAGAGCCAGAGAAGATGGCCGTGCAGCCCCCAGAAGAGGCCCCCAGGGACCGGGACTTGGAGATGATGCGCACAGTGCCCCCACTGGAGAGGGAGAGGCAGTGTCTGTTGGACAGCTCTGCACCGGCCGGCTCCGGCATGAAGGCCAGACTCCAGAAGCTGGCAGCCCAGAGGAATCACTGGGATGGAGATGGTAAGAGGTGGAATCTGCCCTGCAGTGTCTTAAAAGGATTATCTAGAGTGAATCAATCCGTAGCTTTGTTGTTTGACGTTTCTGAGAACGATTTATTTATTTATTTATTTATTTTTTGATGCAAAAATGGTGAAACTGCAGCCAACACTAACTGATGACAACAAAGGCAAGCATTAGTTACATGTTTGCAAATTCAGTCTATGTTGTACCAAATGTTCACCTAGCAACCATTCGGCAGCATCAAAGGACTAGGATATGGGCTGATTGACTGCTCTAACCCCAAATTCCCACATGCACCTGGGAGTCTGATTTGCATCCTGTGCTTTCAAAAGAGGTGACCTCATGGGCACCTTTGTTTTGTTTGTGTTGCTGGGCAACCACCACATAACTGGTTCCATGTGTTTTGATTGGACGATCATGACAATTTACCTACTGATCATTGCAAAAAAAAAATGTTCCTGAATATCCTCAATATCCTGAGAATTTGTCAGAGCTGCTGAGGAATGTTTCCTGACAATATTCCAACTTTTCTCTAGTGCTGCTTAGGGCATCATCAGTTTCTCTCTTTCTCCGATTTTCCCATTTGCTCCGATTTCCTCCAACTTGACAGAAAGAGGGCTCTTGGTGCCAGATGAGGATTAATGCAGTAGGCTATAATTAGTGCTACTGCTGCTAACTTGTAATGTGTCAAACCATAAAATAATATTGAAGGGGGTGAGGGAATAAGTCTATAGGTTATATAAAGTGATATTTATGATGGTCACAGCCCGGAATCATGCCTGTGAATGCCTTTTCTTTGCTGTTGATTGACAGGCTCCTCTGATGCTATCGTTATGGATGCGTCACCCCTGAAGTCCCAGCGTTACGACGTGCCCCCTGACCCCGCGCCTGCGACCTCGGGCACCCCCATGGGTAGGAAGGGTCGCTTCGCCAACCTTGCCGCCACCATCGGGTCGTGGGAGGACGATCTGAGCCACTCGTCGGCCCGCAAAGACAATGCACAAGGGGCGCCAGCGAAGCCTGGCACTGCGTCTGGGCCTGGCACCGGCTCCAGCTCTGCCCGCGTGCCCCCACCGTACAGCTCCGCAACTCAGAAAACAAACGCCAACGTGCCAGCTGCGAGCAAGCAGACCCCCGCAGCACAGCAGGTATGGAGCACAGGATTGTTTGTTTTTTGTTTTTAATTATAATTATTTATGTATCAGTTGGTTTTGTTTGTCTAAACACAGAGTTCAAAGTGTGTGTTTGTCTCCAGCAAATGGGATCAAGCTCTGTTTTTTTTGTTTTTGTTTTGTTTTTTTGTAAATTGGCAGTGCTCCGTGGTTTCAATTAATTTTATTTTTAAACTCTGTTCAGAGTGTCGGTGTTTACTTGAAGTCAGTGTTACATTTATTGCAAGAATTTGGTCATACACTGACTGATGGTGTGTGTGTGTGTGTGTGTGTGTGTGTGTGTGTGTGTGTGTGCGTGCGCGTGTTTCTGTGATTTTCATTAATGTGTTAATGTCGTCTCTCAGCCTCCAGTGTATTCTCCGGTCAAGTCCAGCCGTGTGGTGTTGCCTAGCGCCCAGCAAACAGAGGTACCAGAGCGCCGTCCTGCCCAGGCCTCAGGGTCCAGGGGTATCCCCTCCCCAGTCTCCAGCCCCCAGAAGACCCCACTGTGCAGGGGAGCCGTCCCAGCCAGTCCCCAGAAAACGCTGTCCTCTCTGGGCTCAGCACCGCAGCCGAGCCCTGTGAAGAACCAGGGCCTGTCCAGGGAGCTGGATGCAGAGAAAAGGGGGTTGGTTGGTGCCAGTCCTCAGAAACCAGGTCTTCCCTCCAAATCGTCGGCCTCGGCTGCTGCCGATGCCCCCCAGTCCCGTGCCGGGGAGAGGGGCGCCAGAGATGCCACCCCTGCCCAACCCAAGGGCAACAATGCTGGAACACCAGGTGAGTCCCAGCGTAAAAGTTTTCTCAGACACTGACTACTTGTTTTTAGCAGGCGCTTGGCCAGACTGACTGGGAGATTGAGAAAATAATTATTGAATTATTAAACATTTAAATTAAGTGTATGTAATGAGACTAAAGGCATGTCTACTCCCATGAGAGGGGAAAGGGCGTAGTCATTGTTGAAAGAATTATTATGGATCCTACGTTGCACAACAAAAATTGTGATAAAAGTGTGCATGTGTGTGCGCGCGCAGTACTCACGTCTCTTGTGTATTTCCGGTGCAGGCGTGAAGTCCTTCCTGGAGCGTTTTGGGGAGAGGTGCCAGGAGCTGAACACTAAGAACTCCCCGTCCGTGGCCAAGGGGAGCACCAGCACCCCGACTGCCACCCCCACCGTGACCCCCTCCGCCACCCCCAAATCACGCCTGATCCAGGAGAGATTGGCCAACTTTCAGGTCACCACCACCACTGCTGACCTCACCCAGAAACAGAAGATGGTAAGCAGTCCTCATTCAGTCTTCATCTTGTAATGGGCTCACTTCTGCATTGGTCGATTCATGCCAGTCAAAGCAGTTGTCCGGAATCAATCAACCCATAGCATAGTAACAATTAGCTTCCATTATAATCAATGGCACTACTGACTACACTATACGTGGCAGCATAGCTATATGGTATAAAAAAAAGTTCAATGTATTTTTGACATAATTTTACTTGGCGTTTCCGTAACGTATCCAGTGTAGCCATAGGGTTAAGGTTATTTTAGGGGCTAGGGTTATTTTATCTGCCAGTAGATATGGATAGACAAATAGACAACATTATGATATTTTACCTGCGTGTATCAGTTCTTGGCCCTCTTATTGGTGTTGGTAACGTATCCCCCCCAAACACTTTGGGTATAGGAAGTTGCTGCCATCATTAAACAGTCTGAGTTTGTTTGTTTGTCTGTGGCTGTGCACAACTGGTGAGTGATGTCATGTTTTGATTTGCCATCAGGAGCGAGAGTCGGAGCTGGCACAGCTACGCAGTCGCTTCCAGAAAGGCAATGCAGCCTCCGAGAGCAAAGCAAAGGCGGCAGAGGAGAAGGTTCACCCACAAGTGACCGTATGTTAATTTTCATCACGTAGGACTAAATGATTTGACTCTACTGATCATTTTATCAGCAATTCACTGCAAAGGTTGTTTGTTTGTTTGATTGTTTGTTTGTTTTTTTTAAAGCTCTCTATTACACTTGATATTTTGTTTTCTTGTAGGAGAAAGTCAGTGCTGAGCCTGTGGCGCCCTCTGGTGGTGATGTGAGCACAACCACTGGGTCAAAAACAACAGGTACAGAGTTTGTCAAATGAGAGCTGATGTGCAATGTATGGTATGCATTCTATATGTCATGGGTAATACCTTGACATTGGCTGACAGATTGTGATGTGTTTGCAGTTTGGCACATGTTTAATTTCTATGTTTACTCAATGTGTGCAGTGCACTAGTAAATAAAAAAAGTTTTTTTTTTTTTTTTTTTTCAGAGACACACACAGAACCCCCGACCACTTTAAGCCCACTGAAGAAAGTAGATGTATCAGCCCAGAAGATGGAGTTCAAGGAAGTTGAGAAATACGGTGTGTAAAGCTACCAATTGCTGTTAGCATCAGCAATTCCTGTTTAAAATGGTTATAGAAAGGTCTTGGAAGGTCTGGAAAATTCTGGAATCCAGTTTTCCATGCTGGATTTTGTCAAGTCATGAAATCTGTTAAGCATTTAGCTTAAATCTGCAATTGTTTTCAGTTCAGTTGAACAAGTGAATACTCTTGTCCATAAGGAAGATGTGTTAAATATTCCGGTATGTTCTCAGGTGCAGAGAGACGTGAGGAAGTGAGAGATGATGGTGAGGAAGAGGAAAACGAGAAGATGGTTGAAGAGGAAGTGACAGAGAAGGAAATGAACGTGGACGGCTCCATCAACTCTGCGGTGATAAACGAGCTGTTTGATGGAGTCCTGGAAGAGAGTAACGAGCGGAGTGCTAATGAGGAGGAGGAGGAGGAGGAGGATGATGATGATGAGGGTGGGCTGAATATCTCGTCTATGTCTCTGCTGACGCCACTGGTGGAGTCCGTGGCTGGAGTTGTCAAGAGTCCAGAGAGGAAGCTCATAGTGAGTCACATACACGCACACACACACATACACACACACACACACACACACACAGAGGAAAACTCTGTCACATGTCCTTAAACATGCTAACACATACAGATAGGAGAAGTCGAAAGGGAAAAGTCCAATTAAAACCTCACACACAAACTGCTCTCTTCTGTAACTAGCTGGACGTGTCTGTGTTTCTGTCCGGCTGGAAATCGGCGTCTGAGCCGGAGCTCCTGGGCTCTGGTGCCCTCTGGCCTGTGAGTGCCCTGCTCTGGGCCAAAGAACTCCTGCCCTGCCCTGCTCTGCCCTGCCCTTCCCTAAAGTGCTTCGCCCTTATCTCGAGCCAGTTGTGACTTTGACTCAGTTGCAGCTTTGACTCAATTGCGACTTTGACTTATGTTAACAGCAGTATTGACCATCCGCTATCAGACAACTGGTTGAAACTGGGGGCTAGTAGTTTTGAGTCTATCGTCGTGCATTTCTGGGCGTAACCTCTTAGCTGTGAAAGTGGTCAAAATGAACTGCAATATGACACACATATCCTTCCTTGCCTTCACGCCCCCACGCCGCAGTTTCCTTTTTTCTTTTTTGGACAAGATTTTAGACATCTTTTATTATTTGTCATGACTAGACTGCAGGCCTTCCCACCAACAGTTAGTCCACATTTCAGAGGTTGTCTACAGACACATGGCTAGTATGCACGGTTAACACACTGAAAAAAACAGCCTAATAAACCCGCTAGGCAAAAAGCATCCACTGACATCTAACCTGGTGTAAAGCAAAAGAACTGACCATCGACTACTTGTTTCTTTTGAAGATCTATTTTGTTTGAGTAGTTTGTAGCTTTTTGTTTTATTCTGTTTTTGTTGTCTCACTGGTGTAAATGTCAATGGGGATAAAGAAATGTCAGCTGAAAAGAGTTTGTTCACCACGTTTTGTTTCCTAAAAAATGAACGGTAGGGGAATTGATGCTGGCGTTATATATTTCTTTACCAGATGCTTTTGTCCAAATCAACTCCATACCATGCCGTATTTTATTTGAACTAAAGACCAAGCGCAACACTAACAAACCCAGGCACAATCCCTGTTATCTGTAACATGGCTGATCTCCATAGGACGTAATGACGTTGACCTATCAACTGTGGACTTACTAACATGAGTAAACTTTCTCCCCTCAGACGTCGACCCCTGCTAGTTCCTTCCTGGAGAAGAGTAGTACCCCAGAGAGTTCCTCTAGGCTCAGCAAGTTCCAGAGGGCCCGCATGCTAAAGGCCGGTTCCACTGACAGCCTGGAGAATGCAGAGGGAGAACAGAATCTGCTCTACAGGTACCAAACACACACACACACACACACACACACACACACACACCTGCAGTCAGCACTCTCTGGACCTCGGTTTTAAAAACTGCACTGGCCTCTTAGAACAACCAATCTTGGTTTGACCTTGTTTTGGTTTGAGCCTAGTCACGTACTTAGAAGTTGCTGGTTCACAAATGTCCTTTTCGTTCCCCCTCTGAGTGGCTGCTGGGGGGACAAAATAGCTTTTAATCTGCAGACCTAAGCCACATTCAAGGGGCTGAAACTGATGGTACACATATGATCTTCCACTTCCTCTTTTTTCCATATGACTTGCTTTTTGAATAATTGCTGATGAAGCGTATCTTGATCTTGATCTTCCGGTGTTGTGTCAGTATTGATGCGTACAGGTCCACTCGAGTGAAGACTGAGACAGAGAGGACGCATGTGAAGCAAGTAATCGTTAGGAAGGAGGACATATCCCAGAGGGCCGAGCAGCAGCAGCAGGCCCGCGCTGCTAGCCACGTCAGCATCAAGCAGAGGATGAAGGTGAGGAGAGTAGCCACTGGCCAACCACCACAACAGGAATGCTCCTATTGGTCAACCACAGCAACAGGAATGCTTCTATTGGTCAACCAACACAGCAGGGGTGCTTCTTTTCGCCAGCCATCATAGAAATGTTTCTACTGGGCAACTGCGATAGACGGAGTGATTCTATTGGTCACCTACCACAGGCAGGGCTCCTATTGGGCACACATCACAGTTTAGCTCCTATTAGTAAGATACCATAAGAGAATAGTATCCTTCTGACATCAACTACTGTAGAAGGTGTTCTCCGAATGGTCTGTTCATTGTTACAAGCTTGACATCAACAAACCCCCTTTGTCTCCCTTGCTGTTGGAGTGCATGTTCTCCTTAATTGGTGCAGTGCTGTCCACTGTGTGACTGACCGCTGCGGGTGTTTGACCTTGACAGATGTTGTGATCCTCGTGTGTGTGTGTGTGTGTGTGTACGATGTTGTGATCCTTGAGTGTGTGAAGCGAGAGACAGAGATATGGTCCAGATGGGGCCTTGCGGACAGAGGCAGTGTTTGTGCAATGCCATGCTTGAGTTGATGGATGCTCATCCCAGACAGCTGTGTTGGAGGAGAAACTAGTCACCCCCCCCCCCCACACACACACACACACACACACACACAAATGCAGCATGTTTGTCTTGTCTTGTCTTGATGCTGTTTGGCAGGACAGTGACTCTTCACAGATTTGTTTGTCTTCTACAGTTTCTACGTGCTGTTAACATTGACTGTATAAACTGGCTGTTAACTGTTAATTACTGGCTATGAACATTAATTTACAGCTTACCAGTTTTCTTTAAGGATTGCTACTGGAGTTGATTAAAACAGGAGTTTTCCCCATTTCCAGAAGCGATATATTCAATTCTTAGATAAACTAGAAAAGCACTCTGAGAACGCAGACCTAGCCAGCAGCCAGACATATGGTACCCTGCCTCAGCCGAAAAAAAAACTGAAGTTACGCAGTTGTGGGCTTGGTTAGTAATCGGATGGGGAAACCTCCTGGGAACACTTGGAGTTGCTGCTGGAAGTGGTGATCAGTGGGTGGCACTCTTCCCTCTGGCCTAAGATGAATCCCAATGCCACAGTGCAGCGACGGGGACAAAAGGTTGAGGTCTGGGGACTGAGATGGCCATGGGAGGAGCTTGATTTTGTGTCTGGTGAACCATTTCTGTGTAGATTTGGCCATATGTTTAGGGTCATTGTCTTGCTGAAAGACCCAGTGACGACC
>JASCQY010000068.1:1179624-1192654 GCA_030264315.1 Sardinella tawilis
TTCACTCCTCCCCGACACCCCGGGCACCCACTTCCACCAGCGAGACTCAGTGTGTGTGTGTGTGTGTGTGTGTGTGTATGTGCGCGCATGTGTGTATGTGAGTGAGAACGTGTGTATGAGGGCCATGCTGTGTGTGGCTCGCAGGAACATGTCCCAGAAGCTGAGCATGTTCCTGGTTCTGGTCGGGCTGTGCTGGGGGATGCTGCTGCTGCACTACACACTGTCTCGGCCGCGCCACCAAAGCAGCGCCCAGCTGCGTCAGCAGATCCTGGACCTCAGCAGGCGTTACGTCAAAGCCCTCAGCGAGGAGAGCCAGGATCCCTCTGGACCACAGGGCACCTCCATGGCTGGATATGGTAAGCATAGCAAAAAAAATGCAGCAGCAGGACCCATTTGGATTACAAATGAGTTTTTTCACTCCAGCAGACAGCAGTGTGTTTAAAAGCTGTGCTGTGGGGCCTTGTGAAAAAGCTGTGTGGAGAGGTATCGGGTTTTTGAAGTTTGAAAAAGTAGTTTTGTAGCTGAAACAATGGCAACAGAATGTGAAGAAACAAATATTTTTGAAACAATGTCAAGTATGTCTATTTTCTGGTTTGTACGGATTCCCTCTGAAATGCTAACTGGCTAGCCCTGGGCAATTTCTCTTCTAGTACTGCTGTGGTGCTGTACTAAGTCCAATACAAACCAGTGGAAGAGCACCTTGTGGTCAGAGCATCTCAGATCCTACCTACAAATCCAAAAGGCAGTTGATGTAGTGAGGTGGTGTTTAGATGAAAGAATTATCAACTTGCACCCCCCTCTGTGTGTGTGTGTGTGTGTGTGGTGTGTATGTATTATAGCGGATCTGAAGCGCACCATTGCTGTGCTTCTGGATGACATCCTGGCCCGTCTGGTGAAACTGGAGGGTTTAGTGGACACAGCAGTAAACGCATCAGCCGTTAACAACTCCCACACCGCAGGGGGCGCTCTCCTGTCCCCACCAGCGACTTTACAGAGACTCCTCAAAAAGGACATTCCCCCCAATCAGCATCAAGTTGCTGGACACACAAAAACAGGAACAGCTGCAGCAAAACACCAACCACACACACCACACCGACTACGCACAAGAAGCTGAAACTGAATTGAGGTGTGGTTGGGTGTGTGTGTGTGTGTGAATGCGTGTGTGCACAGAGTAAGATCAATTAATTATAAGTACTGCTTTAAAAATATTATTACTACTATTGTTATTATTATTATTATTATTATTATTATTATTATTATTATTATTATTATTATTATTATATTTTTAGATGGATTCAATGGCAGCGTTCAAAGTTTACTTAGCTTGACATTCAGCTTTTTCTACGATTATTGTCATGGGGTGTTGCTGTGGTCCAACACCGTGTTCAAAAAGAGGCCTTGAGTGTTTTACATAAATACATGATGTATGTATTTCACAATGTGCTTGGAATTACATTTGCTAGAATCTCTCGTAAAATATTTTACTTTCACACTTTGCAGGCAAATGCAAGTTTGCGGTTCTTTCACATTTTGCAAGCAAATACAAGTTTGCACGGTATGCCAGTAAAGACTGATTGTAAGGCTTACATAGGACAACGTAATATCCAAAGAGGGATGTTATACATTTCATATGTGACTGAAATTGATGTCTGAGAAGAATGAATGTTATTACATTAAGGGGTAAATGAATGTAGCCTCATTAGGATTTTCTATTTTGTTTTGTTACACGAAACGGTGGATATAGAGCACCAGATAGGAAATGTAAGTAAACAAGATGTCATCATTTCTTTTCGAACAGATGCACACGCCCTTGATGAGAAAGGAAACAATAGGCAGTCTTTGCAATGCTGTGAACATCCTTGTAGAGACACGTGGTTTGCCATAGCTACTACAGAGTGATCCATCCTGTTTTATGGTCAGCAGCATGTTTTTGCCTTAGGTCAAATTCTTCACCTCACATGCAAATGCTGCAAGCTCAAATGCTTATAGTCATCCATTCTATATGCTTTTAGAAACCCAAGAAAGTTTAAGTGCCACTGATATCACCTTTAGGGTGGATGATGAATCAAAATGTTTACCAGGCTGTCTGTAAGCACTAAATTGATTACTGAAGGGCAATAAATATTGTAGTTAACTATGACATTGTTTTCTGTGTGATTGATGTTTCGATGTGTGGGAAAAATACTCTCTAAGGGGTTTATTTGCTTACATACTGCTATTGTAATGTGTGGCAAATCCAGTCTCTGCTGTGTATTGCCTATTTAAACCTCACCATATAACTTGAACTAGGACGGCTTTGGATTTAGATGTCAAGAAAAGACCTGTGCATGACGTAGTATTTACTTTTACTTACCTTCCCTGCGCAATATTCGATAAGAGCCACCCACAGGAACCACCGCCATTTCCTCCGTTGACTGTCTGTCGGTTCATAAAGTAGCGTACGCACTGTAGGCTACATTATAACCAAGTGGTAATTAATCAGTTAGCTTGGATCCTAAACGTTATTGTCTCACTATCGTAGCTCAATATTAGTCTTAAAATGAGTGATGTTGAAGACGGCAACTTCGAGGGGCGCGTAAGTATGGTTGTGCTTCTCAAACATCTTGTATTTCTCCTTTCTTAAACCTGTTCTTTCGCTTTCTTATTTATTAGCTTGTCAAGGCTTAGCTTTAGGCTAGCGTTAGCATTCTGGACGACGTAAATTAGCTTGCTTGTAAAAGAACCATTATTGCCACGAAAGTTTCAATTCAGTCAGTTCCAACATATATGTCTGATTGAAATAATCCGCTAGTGAAAGACACTAAATATTTATTCTTCAGCATAACGCACTAAGATCCCAATTAGCTATACATAAAGCTAGCACAATGCATCCTAATGTTGTTCTAGCCAGCTAGCAAGCGTTAGGCAAATTGTATAAGCGTAGTATCCAGGTCTGTATTGTGTATTGTATAAACAATCTCATAATATTGAAAGTAAATAGTTGGAATGTAATTTTAACATGGCCTGGAGAATTACGGAGAATTGTTTGGCTACTATAACGTTAAGGTAGCTTTCGATTTAGCCTGCATTGCTTGCCGTTTCATTTTTGGACAATGGCTGCAGTGCAGTCTCTGACTAAATGCGCCAGTGTAACGTTGCTGATACCGTGATGGAATTTCAGGACATTAATGATGACATTGAACATCACTCAAGCTTCCTAGAAATTCTAGACAGTATTGCAAAATAGACATTTTGGTAATTTTAGGGACTGAGTGATCCTTGTGTAGAAGTGGCATTCAGGGTTGCTGGTTGCGTTAACCACTGAGGGCGTTCTGCAGAGAAGTGGGTCCATACAAGCATGTAGGATAAGTTTTTACAGTTGCTTCGTCCACTGCTTTTCTTCTGCCTTTCAACATTCTCTCTTACTCTTCTTGAAGTTGACCGCTCACCATCCTATGTCCTCTATCTAATTTATGTTTTACTTTTGAGCGATTGAATGCCCATTTTACGTTGCTCAATTTCAATCAAACACCATGATCTTAATTGCACTGAATGTTCTTTTTTCATTAAGGTTATTGGTCGTGAAGGATTTGAAGAGTTAAATCCAAGAATGTGGAAGAATATCCAAGAATATCAGAAGGCTTTTGAAAATGTGTACAGAGCAGAACGTAAACAGGGCGGGGGAAGCAGGACGGAAGAAATATCAGATAGAAGGCACGCTCGCGTTATCGCTCGTAAAGCATAAGAAGGAAAGAAAAAAGGTTTGAAATTGGGGGAAGAAATGGAAAACAGAAAGCAAGGCATGAAAAAATGAAAACCGAAAAAACGAAGACCGAAGAACAATAGAATGCCTGAAAGAGGGAGTAGGAGGAATGAATGTGTCCGTTGTAGGTTAAGTAAATTTGCGGTTTGCATTCCACATACCTGTATCTTTAACTTGCCCTACACAACTGCATGACATCTGTTACCATGGTGACCCAGGTAAAGACCTGATTGCATCGTGGCCGGCCCATTTTGGTAATTGAAATGGACCTATGCATACATGCACATGTGTTCTGTTTCTTTATAATTTACAGATAACAGATATAACATGATTCTAACATTTTTCTCCACAGAATATATTCCATGCACTGTAAAAGTGTGTGAGTGCGTCTTGCTGTGTTTGTTTGTGTGTCTCTCTGCCTGTGCACGTTAGCTGTAAGTTGCTTTAACATTCTTGGTGTGTATGTGTGTGTGACACTAGGACTCGCGCTCCCCATCTAAATCGGATCGTGGCAGTCCAGCCAATGCCAAGTCAGACAGCCGCTCTGGCTCCGCGAGTCCCTCCAGAGCCTCCAAGCGCTCGGAGTCCAGGTCCCGCTCACGCTCCAAATCCAGGTGAGCACTCAGACACCAGGTGTACCTGGTCTGGGCTCTTAACCCTGAGGAGGAATAAACAAAACAACAAAAACATGTACAGTACATTAATATATTGGCTGCAGATGCACTCTTGATTCCTATGTGTTTACTTTTAGTTTATCATTTAGCCAGTGCACTCATTCACTACTCTATAGTTGCTAACCAGTTAGCTACTCTGGTTGTTGACAGGCAGTATGCAATCGCATTACCACCACTGAGGTTTGCTCAGTGTTTTTAATTAGTTAGCAATTATAATGTGTGGGAGTGCACCCCAGAGCCACTTGCTGTGAACCAACTTACAGGAACGTGACCCTTGGATTTGTTTGTTTTTCCGCTTGCTTTACTGTGTTTTCCTATTTTTTGATATATGACGAAACTCAACATTTAGTCGCTGAGCGTAAGGTTTGAGGCAGTTGTTATGCATCATGGTTTTCATGCCTGTGCACCATGATGAGCAGCGGGAGGGTGAGCCTAACTTTAGAGCACCCCGCAAGGGTGCAAGTGCAAGGAACAGGAAGCGCTAAGCAGTGGCAATTAGATTAGGCTGAAGGGATACAAGTGCATGTAATTACTGGGAGGACCCAGGTGGTTTCAACTGTGAGATTTACCCACAAGGGTGCAAGTGCATCTGAAAGGTCCTCTGAAAAGTCTTAACTGGAAATGTAGTCCGCAAGAATGGAGGCACATCTACAGGGAGAGGAATGGGGAGCGGGTGCCCTCAGCTGGAAAATTAGGGTGCAAGCGTGTGTGGCGGAAAGAGCCAGGTTGTCTCAGTTGGAACATCCATTCACTGGATTCTCTCATGTTAATCAAATATAGCTGAAAGCGTAGACTCTCTTCCTATGCAGTAGTGAAGCCCTCCATCTGGAAGAAGTGATCACAGGAGTCTTTTTTTTTTTCTCCCTCCCTCTCTCTCTTTCTCCCTCCTTCTCTCTCTGTCTGCCACCCTCTGCTTCCACACCAATCATTAAACAAACTCTAATAGTTGGGCCAGTGTACACCATCAATCTAATGGTTTGGATTTTGAGGAAAAAATAATCATTTCATCTTTCAGTGTCTGTCTGGGTGTTGTTTTTCTAAGCATCCTAAACTCTGAGGCCAACACCTGCTAACTGTATTATGTTTGGGCTTTGTTTCCTGATTACCTGGTTGCCTTGTTGTCTTTCAAGTGCCGTCGAGGTGATCTTTCATTGTTCATTCTCCTGTGTGTTGCTGACTCCCTGCCAAACGTCCTCTCCTTCAGGTCCCACTCACGCAGACACTCCAGCCGCCGCTACAGCCGCTCCCGCTCGCACTCTCACTCGCACCGCAAGAAGTCCCGCTCCCGCTCCTACTCCCCCGAGTACCGCCGCCGCAAGAGCCAGAGCACCTCGCCCATGTCCAACCGCCGGAGGCACACCGGCAGCAGGGTACGTATTCTCGCTCTCTCCACACACACACACACACACACACACTCACACACAGGCAGCAGGGTACGTACTCTCTCTCTCCCCACACACACACACTCACACTCACACACACATACAGGCACACCGGCAACAGGGTACGTACACCCTTTCTCGAGACACACACACTCGACGCTAGGGTACCTACACTTTTGAGACGCAGATAGACAAACTTGCGCACACACACACACACACACACAAACATGCACAAATACCAACCAGGGAACATACACTTGAGACCTATACGCGAGCACCAGGGTACAGACATTCATACATACATATGCATGCAGACAGCTGGGTACACACATCAGAGGGTGCATACTCACTATATACACACACACACACACACACACACACACACACAGATATGCTGGCACACACATGCCCTAGCTGTCGGGTACAAACTGAGATCACATCCATAAGTCCATACACACAAATAAAAACAACCTGATACATTCTTCCAGTATGCCTTTGATCACACTCTCAGCACTGATGACCTGCACACAGGATGTGTGGGTCTCTGAAGTTCTAAGGTCACAATAATAATTATTGATCGCAGTGATCACACACACACACACACACACGAGAGGCCAATGCCTCTTATTGGCTGTTCTGTCAATAATTCTCCATAGCAGTTTTTTATATAGCATAAGCCTGTAGGGTTCCCCAGTTCTCGGGTTTCCCTCCTAGAGGAGCAGAGGGGCGGAATCATAAAATGCAAATGAACATTAGAGGAATCCGAGCGTGAATCACTCAAAAGTCCAGTTGTTCAAGGTCACTGTGAGTACCGTCTGTAGAAAGAAAAAAAAAAAAAACAGCTTTGATGCAACATAGACTAAACAACACACCGATGACTAATGTTAAGTGAATGGGGCATAGTAAAGACGAAACCGAAAGTAAGCGACTGTGCCCCATTGACTTAGTGTTAGTTGCCGGTTCACTGTTTGGTCTATGTTGCATCAAACCTTTTCATTCTTTTTCCCACTGACAGCACTTGGTGATCTCGAACAACCGGGCCGTGGATTGATTTACACCACATTTCTCCTTTAACTGTAATAAGTGGTGAGGGTAAAATACTCTGGGATTGCTTATGGCTGCTGTACTCTGAGTGCGTCTGACCGTGATGCTTGCTCTAGTATGGCGAGCAGTAAGTGAGTGAGTGAGTGTGTGCTATTTCTGGGAAGCGTTGTGTGTGTTGTGCTTGATGTCTGAACCCAAGTCTTCTGTCTTTCAGGGCTCCCAAGGTCATGGAAAACCAGACAAAGTCAGTGCATTTTAAAATCTCCCATTTCCAGGCCTGGGGATTCATTATTGATTATTTTTGTTGTTTAGCGTTAATCTTCACCGGGGGAATGTTTTAATTTTAGTTTGTTTTAGGTTATTAGCCATTTGTGCAATGCTATGCTCTTTGTCCAAAAATTTATAATATTCTAGTTGTAAAGCATATTGTTTAAAAATGTTTATATTGTTCAGTTCTAAACATGTTGGTAGTTTCAAGGGGCTTAAGATGTTTAGTGTTACACTGCTGTATGTTGGTCATAACCACATGGGATGTTTTCGGAGGTCACGGAAAGAAACTTGGGAGTCCTGTTATGTTTGTTATTGTGTGGGAACCTTGTTTCCATTCCTAGCTAGTGTAAGATGCACAGTGTGTGTGTGTGTGTGTGTGTGTTTGCATTCCTAGCCAGTGTAATGTGTGTAGGGGCGTGTGTTTGTTTTCCATCCCTCGCCATTGTAGGGAGGTTAGAGGAGGTTCGACAGGGTTGTGAGCGTGTGTGTGTGTGCGCGTGTGTGTAGGCGCACACGCATTTCCATTCCTAGCCGGTGTAAGATGGAAGAAGGGTGAAGTGGGTTGTTAGGGAGATGAGTAGGGAGGGGTGTGTGTGTGTGTGTGTGCTGCGCTATGTGAAGTGAAGTACAGAATGAAATGTGGTCAGAGTGAGAGGTGAGCGGGCTGTTCTATGACCCTATTTGACCCTTGGCCTAACAACACCTGGAAATATAAGAATTTTAGGTGTTGTGGTTTGGGTTGGGCTGTAGATTTATACTCTTTAGAAGAGAGAGTGTTTTAATGTTCCTTGCCTGCATTCTAGTCCCTAAGTTGTTATGGCGAGCTAACCATAGAACACATCAGAGCCTATCATAGATGAGAACATAGAGGCACTGGAAAATGAGGGAGAGGAGATGAGCGAGAGATGGCAGAGAGTTGGAGAGAGGGAGCGAGAGCGTTGGAGAGAGGGAGCAAGAGATGTTAGACAGTCTGAGAGAGAGGGACTTGGTTAAGTGATAAGCCTGCGTAGATTAAGCTAGAGGAAGTGGTAAACCAACTAATACATTTGCCTGCTTGCCTTGATTAGTTAAGAGTATTTTTGTGTTAAGATTACGAACCGTATTCAAAGTGTGCAGGCTTATTTAGCTCTTACCTAGCATTGCTGATGGGTGTAACACTTCACACAGTACTTGAACAGAATATCCATGCTTCAGCTGTTGTAGGAGTGTGTGTGTGTGTGTGTGTCGATGTGCGTTGTATGCTTAGTGTGTGTATGTGCTCTGTAAACAGGTAAAAGACCTCTTGGGGCTCGTTACACAGTTCAGTCATTAGTGTGCCGTCGGTTATGCACGGCACTCGTGGGAATAGCTCATGGCCAGCAGACAGCGTCAGCAGTAGAGCTTTATTGACTGGCCTAAGATGGCTCTGCTGGCATAAGAGCTCTGCTGGTTCAGTACTCCATGAGCCCACTGGAGGGAGTTGGTGAGCTGTGCTGCAAGAACACAGGATGTGAGCTGAGGGCTGACACACACTGGAGAACGTGTGTGTGTGTGTGTGTGTGTGTGTGTGGCCGGCCGGCCGCCATATCTGCCTCCCTACTAGTGTTTTTGCTGAGAAGGGTGTGCGTGTGCTTGTTGCTAGGCTGCCGTTGTGGTGTGCAGGACAAGCGTGTGTGTGTGTGTGTGTGTGTGTGTGTGTGTGGGCGGGCGGGCGGGCGGGCGGTAGGCTAGACATGTCTGAGGCCTACATGAGGAGTGTGAGTGTATCGTGTATGTTGTTTTGTGTGTGCGCCCCCTGCAGGCCAACCCAGACCCCAACACCTGCCTAGGTGTGTTTGGCCTGAGTCTCTACACCACAGAACGCGACCTGAGGGAGGTCTTCTCTCGGTACGGCCCCCTCGCCGGAGTCAACGTCGTCTACGATCAGCGCACCGGACGCTCACGCGGATTCGCCTTCGTCTACTTCGAGCGCATCGACGACGCCAAAGAGGTATGGATTTTGAGAGAGCACCTACAGAGTCTCGAGACCATGTTCATTGTGGAGGGAGGTTGAAGGTTAAAGTGGGTTTTTGCTGTGGAAAAATTACATTGATGTCTGCTTTATCTTAAAGGAGAAATGTAGCCTGATGGTGTTTGAAATGGGACTCACGAATGATGTTTGAGCAGATCTAAAGAGGAACTTTCTTTGTGTTGCCATAGGCGATGGAAAGAGCCAATGGCATGGAACTGGACGGACGGCGTATCCGAGTGGACTATTCCATCACCAAGAGGCCCCACACGCCTACACCTGGAATCTACATGGGCCGACCCACACAGTGAGTAAACCAGTAGCTCGCGCAGTGGCCACAACACTTAAAAGCCTTTTGCTGCTGACCTTGGTGAGAAACATTTCCGAAACCTCTTCCGTTTGCGGCGTCCTGTGAATCCCCAGCCGGACCAGTGCCTCCGCTCAGTAATCTCTGAAGGCTTCCGATTCCACAACTGGAAATTGTAGCAACTAATTGACGAACAGAAATTTAATGCAGAACCAATAGGTTTAAAGTTTGGCTACATTTTTTTTTGTGTGTATGTGTGTGGCGGCAATTATCTATTGATTGTCTGAATCTTTATCTCTCTCTCAATTGCCCAAGAGGAATTTTTCCACTCTAGGAGACAATAAAGGTTCATCTTATCTTAGATGGAACATGGTGGCCACCCAGCTGGAGGTAAACTCCTGCCTATCAGGAGTTCCCAGGCTGCTTAGGCAGAGTGAGGAAGTCTGGTGCACCAGGCTAATGCAGCCATATGAGTGGGCCCTGAATGAATGGCCTACGACATTTTCAAACGTCTGAGGTGTTTCCCATGCATTCTTGTGAGTGTCATGATATGAAATGAAACAAAATGAAAAGCCTTTAGCCTTCAAGACACAGAAAACAAAGATGTGTTGAATGCTCTGTTGTCCTTGGAAGTGCAGCTAAGGTGGTCATTGTTCGTTGTTTTGTCCTTGCCACTTTTGATGGCCCTTTGACTAGAAGAACAGTGACCCCACCCAGTCTTGAACCCGGGTCTCCAGGGTGCTAAGCATGCAACTTGAGCGCAGCGCCAAAGAGCCAGGCTCGTTGGTAGGGCAGTCAGACCGCGTACTCGACCGTAGTGACGGCACTCCGTCACAATGGCCTACAACATTTTGAGACGTCGTAGGCGTTTCCCATGCATTCCTGTGAGTGATATCACATGACGTGGAATGAAATGTGATGCAGCATTTTGTAGTTTTGAACACAAGGCAGGTCAGCCATTACCATAACAGAGGCAAAGCCTTCAGCCTTCAAGACACAGAAAAGATGTTTCGGTGTATTTTTTTGGGGGGGGACCCCTGCAGTCCTTGCCACTTTTGATGTCTCTCAGTGCACACACGCCCACACATTCCATTATCAAGTGGGAACACACACACACACACATACACACACAGTCTCAGTATCCTGGGAGGTTGTTTACAACTTGGAGCATTCAAAATTACTTGACCAAGCCAAAAAAATAATCAGACATCTGATTTTTCCAGTTTGTGCATTCTCATCTTCAGATCAGTACACTATTCTGTGCGTGTGTGTGTGCGTGTTTGCACTTTACTGCAGAATAGGAATTCATGCTGCAACTTCGGAATGTCCAAACAGGATATGTCTATTAGACCCAAGGAAACAGGAAGCCCTGGATTCATAATGTTGGACACACATTTGGCCACACACACACACAGATATTCACACACGGATGCACGCACGTACACATAGCAATTGCATCTGCCTGAGAAGGGTGTCACTCCTTGTTTCCTTATGCTGAGTACACGATCATGTTCAGTTACAGAAATATAAATGGTTCAAATGCCTAACTGTGTGTGTATGCGTGTGTATGCGCGTGTGTGTGTGTGTGTGTGTGTGTTCAGTAATGGAGGTGGTGGCGGCGGCGGCGGCGGCGGCGGTGGCGGCGGCAGCAGCAGCAGTGGAGGGAGGAGAAGAGATGACCGGGGTTACTATGACCGCGGCTATGACCGTGGCTATGATCGCTACGACGAGTACGACTACAGATACAGGTATCTCCTTTTACACACACACGGAAACCATACTAAAATGAGGGACACATGCTCACACATACAGTCTCCTTTTACATATATACACACACAGAGAGATTAACTCTTTGCCTGTCTTTCAGTCGCAGGCGATCTCCATCTCCGTACTACAGTCGATACAGGTCCCGGTCCCGATCTCGTTCCTACAGTCCACGTAAGTTTTTTTAAATTTTTTTTTATTTTTTTTTTCCACAAAATGTAGTTTCCGTTCTGAGATGACTCAACAACTAAACAGATTTCTGACATGGTATGCGTGTGTTTGTGTTTTTAATTTTCCCCACAGGACGTTACTAAAACGTTTCTTGTATCCTGGTCCTTCCATATGGTGTCTGATGTTGGGGGATATCATCTTGTCTAAGGCCAGATGGTGGCGCTGTTTACTTTGCTGAAGAGGTTTCTCTCCCTAAGATGATTTTTGTTGACATGTCTTAATTTTTTTTTTTTTTTTAGAGAATTTTTTTTTCTTCGTATATTGGTGTTTCTTTGTTGTTTTTCTTATGTGAGTAATGTAACACCAAGATTGACAAGTGAAAAGCAAAGGCATTTTTATATATATTTTTTTCCAACCCCTAGGAGAGAACTGTAATTTGTGTGTGTGTGTGTGTGTGTGTGTGTGTGTGTGTGTGTGTCAGAGAGTGTGAGCACAAGCAAACCAGAATAGCGAGAGGCTGATCTGGTCCATTTTTTTCTGTAAAGGGTTTCCTGTCATTGGTTTAAAAAGTATTAATGTTCCATTTTACTCTTGAGATGGTGTGTGATCAGCACTTGTCACTCTGACTGGCTGATGACTTCAAGTCCACTTCCTGTGGACTTCAATACTGGTCAGGGTTCTATAGAACCTTTCACCGATTCCGCCAGCATCCCTACACTGTCCTTTGAATATCTGCCGTCACTGAACCATCTCACCTGCACATGAAAACCACATCCAGATGTCTATTCTCTTGCGATTCTTTGGAGTGCATCATGAATGTTCTTTTAGGGTTGTGTTGTGTCCTTTTTCAAGAAATAAAAAGGCCTTCCAGCTACCATGCATGTGGTTTGTGGATGTACTCATTAACTCGCAACTATAAATTGACATGCCCAGAATTATTATTATTATTATTATTATTATTATTATCGTTACTATTATTATGTATTAAAAAAAAATAGGTTGGGCTGGGTGCTACTGGTGCTGTAGTCAGTTCTGCCATAAAGCCTGACTGGCTGATGACTTTGACTATTGAAGAGTCCTCCTGTTAGGTGTAAGGAAAAAGGGAACTTTATTGGTACCCTTTTGAAAAGACCGCGTATATACAGTATGTGTTCTTTATAAAAAGGAGGCTATCTAATGAAGGGGAAATGTATCCCAGACTTCCCTGCTGACTGGTAGGGGTTTAGTAAAATACAAACAGTTGTTAGCCTGACATAAGCTGCTGGTGCCTCCATCTATAAATAGCCTTTGAATGCTGCCACTGGGTAAAATTACTGTTTTCCTCCACTTCAGCTGAACTGCAAGTAGTTGGTTTCTCACGGTCATTGAAAAACAAGGGAAAGTTATGGAGTTGTAAAGTCATTTTTTTTTCAGAGCTGGACAAATATTCATTGAAAGTGAAGAGTCATGAAATGTCTGTCACACCAGGGCAGGTTTTAAAGTCATACTGTAGATCTGACGTGTTTCTGTCTTACTAAGCCTAGATAAAGTATATAATGGTGGGAATGACAAGGACAAAGCTCCCACTCGTGGCATAGGCCAGAAGTATGCAAGATTGTAAGTAGATATTTCTCTTAAAGGAGCAGTATGTAAGTTTGTGGCCAAAAACTGGTACTGCAATCACATTCAAAACACTACAGAGCATAGTAT
>JASCQY010000068.1:1199861-1210526 GCA_030264315.1 Sardinella tawilis
TTTCATCTGGAAAATGTAATTAATTGACATCTAGGATGCATTGTTTAAGTGTTCCCTTAATTTTTGTGAGCAGTGTATTTATCCGGCCCTTTTGAGTTCCATGTAAAATTACATGAAATGGTGCATTTGTAGGGGCACCAACACGTTCGGCTATGACTGTGTGTGTGTGTTTGTGTGTGTGTGTGTGAGAGTGAGGGGCCTGCTGTTCTATATGGTGTGTGTGTGTGTGTGTGTGGGCATGTGCGTGTGTATATGTCCTCTATGGTGTGTTTGTGTGTGTGTGTGTCTCTGTCCTCTCTAAGTCTCGTTTGTGTGTTTGTCCTCGCCAAGTCTCATGTACAGTATATATGTGTGTGTGTGTGTTCTCTTTTTAGTACAGTGTGTGTGCTAGTGAGGCTGCTCCTTGGCCATTTCCAGCAGGCAGTCCCTCCCTGTCTGTAAGTCCCACCCCCTCTGACTAAACCGCTGCACGATTGGTTACTGCTCGCCTGTCAGTCAGTCATAAGGGCTTGGGGCTGCTGGCTTTTCATTGGCCGGGGACCAGAGCTCTGAAGCCACTCCCAGTGCATAGGTTCTGCTCACACATGTAGCACAGCTGAACTCTTCCTGTAATGGTGCCGCTGCAATGCAGCATAACCCCGGAGTGTGTGTGTGTGTGTGTGTATGCGTGTGGTTTTCGAGTGGTGATCACAGTATAATCTAGGTTGTGTGTGTTGCTGTCGGTAATATTGTTAATCCTAATGTTGTGAATATTATTAGATTACAAGATTATAATACATATTAGATTATAATATCCAGCCCAATATTAGTGTGTGTTTATGTAAGTGTGTGTATGGTGGGACCCTAGAGAATGGACTACTTTACTGACTGACCACTGACACTGCCGATTTTTAAATCGGCCACAAAGGAGCTAGCCGAGATCTGGCAATACTGGTAGCGCTGCGCAAGCTGGCTCCAGCGGCCCTTTGGTGATGGAAAGAGGGAGACGATACACTAGTCGTCCACCAACCCTCCCCTCCTCTCCCCCGAAACCCTCTCGAGTCCACTGCTTAAACTATGCAGCTGTTAGCCTAGTGTTTAACCTAGGATTTGCAATTACTGAACATTTCCATAGTTGGTTACAGTAATCTATTGATTTTTCTCAATCAGTGAAGAGGTTGTTTGATAGGATGTCAGTGTTCCCAGTATTTTATTTATTTTTTTATTCACAAGTTTTGGTGTAATGTCGTAGAGAGAAACAAGTGGAGCGAACAATTTTAAGGTATAAGAACCTGCAATCAGGGATTGTTGAAGCTACAATCATTGCATTTTTTTCTGCGTTTTCGCTCAAAAAGAAGAGGGGGGGGGGGTGCTGTATGTGGTGCTTGTATGGGGCTTGTGGTAGCATATGTGTTGCCTGAGCTGTTTGTGTAAGAGGGTCCAACTACTTGCAGACTTGGAGGTGCATGCACTCTTCCAGTTACTAATCACGTCTGTCTGTGCGACTGCGCGCACGCGCCTGTGTGTGTGTGTGTGTGTGTGTGTGTGTTAGTGCGTGCACGCATGTTTGTATTCACACTTTTGCCCTCCCCCGCAGGCTCAGCAGGAGCCAGAGACGGTGTATCTGTTCATCCCTGCGCTGGCAGTGGGCGCCATCATTGGGAAGCAGGGCCAGCACATCAAACAGCTCAGCCGCTTTGCTGGCGCGTCAATCAAGGTGAGTGACAGGTGCCGAAACACCCCCCCCTCCCCTTACCGGTTACATTACCATGGTGACACTGCTCCAGTCAATTTTATTTAAAGAACTCGAGTCGCCCAACTATCTGAGACCCATTAGGAAATGCTATACCTTAACAGGACATTTTTAAGATTAGGACTTAAACATTCTTTCCAAGATTATAGCAGTGGTTCTGCATTTGTATTGGTTGCTATATTTTAATTTTACCGATTGAAAACACAACTCTGACCTTGATGAATTACCTGAATGCACCGTCTAAACACATGCCCTCTTTTCAATGGATTATAAATGTGATGAATATTTTCAAAAACGGATTTGGACGGACACACACACACTCACAGCATAAGGGAGTGTGCCTGTCCAGATACTGGGGGCTTGAGATGTTTAGTTTATTTGTCCCAGGAGTTCATCTTCCCAAGGAAGTGTGTTTAGATTGTGGCGCTAACACGCGGCTCCTGTGTCCCTCAGATCGCCCCAGCCGACGGCGTGGACTCTAAGCAGAGGATGGTCATCATTACTGGCCCTCCAGAGGCCCAGTTTAAGGTAGGACACTCTACTGTCTATTTTAAAGTGTATTTGGCCTTTTTTCAGGTGTGTTTGTAGCCGTTTTATCAAACAGGGGTGTGTTTTTCCAAATCCATAGAGAAAGAGAGAGAGCGTGAGAGAGAGCGAGAAAAAGAGAGAGAAAGGGGGGTGTTGAACTGTTTGATTTGGAAATGAACGATGGGCACGTGGAGTCAGCAGCCTGTTTTACCCCAGCGCCCCAAGGCAAGGCCCACTGCTAGTTTTGGTTAGTTTCTCCACCTAAGCCTCTTTTCTCGCTCCATGTTGTTTTGGCTCCGTGAGAAAGAGGGAGAGAATTATTCCCCATCTCTCTCTCTCCCCGTCTCACACCCTCTTTAGCACTTTCAAACCTGCTGCTGGGAAGTGGTGCAGCTCTTTTACTGCACTTTAAATCCACTGAGAGAAGATTCACCCTAACACAGCCAGAGGCACTGGAGCAGACCTCAATCAATAGGCATCCAAACAACTGTCAGCGTGTGTCTGTCTCTCTCCCTGCTTGTTCTCCACCCTTAAGTGTGTGTGTGTGTGTGTGTGTGTGTGTGTGTGTGTGTGTGTGTGTGTGTGTGTGTTTTGCAGGCTCAGGGCCGTATCTTTGGGAAGCTGAAGGAAGAGAACTTCTTTGGGCCAAAGGAAGAGGTGAAGCTGGAGGCTCACATTAAAGTCCCATCTTCTGCCGCCGGCAGGGTCATCGGGAAGGGAGGCAAAACCGTAAGTTTTAGACATACACTCCTGCGGTCAAAAATATCCACAAAGATGTGTGCATATTGATTGGGCAGTGTGAGGCAAAACTGTATGTTAAAACGAGCATACTCGACATATCAAATAATGTGAACGCAGAGGCTTGTATGCCAACCATCATATACTGTACATTAGCAGTCTATCATGTTTCCATGGTGATTTGAAGTGACATGGTGATTTGTCTTGCAGGTGAACGAGCTGCAGAACCTTTCGAGCGCCGAGGTTGTGGTGCCACGGGACCAGACGCCAGACGAAAACGACCAGGTGGTCGTCAAGATCTCAGGCCACTTCTATGCCAGCCAGGTAAGCTTGCGTACCTGGATCTATAAACCAGGGTTCCCTCTGGCCATAGAATTTCTTGAATATCAGGAAATTGAATAATTTCACAGGCAAAGTCTGAGAATATCGGGGGATTTTGTAAATTACATGAATAGTGCAGTACCCAAAATGCCAAAAAAGCCTGTTTGAGGTTGCTGTTGGCTGGAAAAGAATGTGAATTTCAGACACAGAATGGCAAACCAGCAGCTAACAGTAAATGAACGGGGTGAGAGACCAAAGAGCGACAGCAACTGGAAGTCTATGTTGTACCAAATGTGTGGGGGGGTGTGTGTGTGTGTGTGTGTGTGTGTGTGTTTGTACCGACAGCGCTTGGTGACCTCAAACAACAGGGCCAAAGAAGGTGGCTAGTTGGAGCAAGATATATCATGGTAGATCATGTCTATGGGAGAAAGTTGGGGATCAGTCCCAGTGATGTGCTTAGCTAGTGGTAGATAGCACTGTGCACTGAAATGAGGTCAGTGCACACCTGCACTGGGGATTAGTGATTAGTGTCATCGTGGTTCCAGAAAGTGTCTTGTCAGGAAATGTCTTGCTCCGCCTATCTACCATCTTTGACAAGGCTACAGTCTTTACTTTTTACACTTATTCATTTCATAGTGGGGGTTAAAGTGCCTAACTGTTTGTGTGTGCGTCTGTTGCAGGTGGCCCAGCGCCGTATCCAGGAGATACTCTCTCAGGTGAGGCGACAACAAGAGCCGAAGCCCGCCCCCGCTGGCCCGTCATTGGCCAGGAGGAAATGAAGCTGCCTGGGTCACCTGGGAGACACAGTGCTGATTGGACAGGACATGACACACCCGCCCTGTTAACCTGGCCCTGCCCACCTGCCTTTTCACGCTGTGAGCGTGTCTACCTCAACACGACCGCGTGGACTTTTCCCTTTTTTCCTTTTATTATTTTTGTTTTTTATAAAAACTCCCCTGAAACACTCGAGAGCAGAAGTCTTCTACTCTCCACCGGTGTGCTTGGTTTGTGCACACCCACCCCACAAACGTTTCAGTTTTGTTTGCCAAGGACGTTTACTTTAAGGAAACTGTTAGTTTTTGTTGCAAATCTATTTGATTCATGAAGTGATCCTCCGGTTGAGGGTGAAGACGTCACTCACATGATGATGGGCGGAGACTGGGTGTGGCCTAAAGGGACTGGGCAGGGCTTAAAAATGTATGGATAGTGGCATTTTATAAATTTGGATGCATTTTTATATATATATATCTATCTAACAGGAGGGGGGAGACCTGGCTACTGTCAACTGAGGAAGCGGTGTTCTGGGTTGGCCAGGAAACCAAGTTAATATGCATTTCACTCATCTACCTCAGGCGCTAGAACCTCAGAGAAAAAAAAGAATTATCTATATAAATATATATATATGAAAAATGATCCTTTCTTATTTTTATTTTGCTTTGTGGTATTTTGTATACTTTATAAAGCTAATAGTTCTTGAACATTTTTATTTTTTTAAGAAAAAAAAAAACTTAATGAAAATGGTCAGCCACCAACTTGCTGGTCCTCGACTGCCGCGGGCTACCCGGGTGCACGCGCCCCATGAAATAACCTTGACGTGACCTTGTAAATAGAACTGTGCGTGTACATCGGGTGTTGACCAGAGCGTCGGCTTCTGCTGTTGGTGGTCGAGTCGATGGGAGTATTAACGAATTAAAAGAATCACCTCAACACCTCCTGAAGAATTCGCCATCTGAAAATGTCACCTATCTATCAATCAGTAGAGCTTCAGAGATAGCCACCCTTCCACACGGCAGGCATGCTGTTTCATTTCGTTTTTTTTTTTTTTTTTTTGGTTCGGTTTTCAGTTTAGATTATTTCTTTTTATTTGTTCTGATGAATTGAATTCTCTGCTGCTTCACTTCACACTGCGTATATTTGAGGTGTTGTGGGAGCTCAAGAGGGGAGCTCTATTTTGAGAAACCCCCCCTACATCCCCCAACGCCGCTAGTTTCCCCTCGCTCCAAGGAGGGCTTTGGACACCCGTAGTATTGAGGGGTAACGGCCCTCCGTGCTCGCTTGGTTTGGGGACAAGGGGCCCTTTTGGAGCGGGCTGCAATGGCACAGGGTTTCAGAGTTTCGTGACAGTCACTGCATGGTTAAGGGTTAGGGAGTCACACACACACACACACACACACTCACATACAGACACACACACACACAGACAGATGCACACATACACCTACACACACGGTGCAGATATGTAGTGTTTTTGCTGTTCATTACGAGTCGATGCAACAGTACAACCAGCATCTGTAGGACAACTGGAAGAGATGGAACGAGGCAAATGTTTCCACCGACTTTATTTTTTCCTTTTCTGAAAGACGCCTGAAATGGCTGGAATATTCTAATTGATAACTGCTTAATAAAAGTGAAATCAACTTTTCTTCTTTTTTCATGTGGAATGTAAGTATGATTTGATTGTGGTAAAGAGCTTGCGTGTCACAACTTCCCCTAAGGGAAGAACACTTTCTACCTCAGCTGGACGGGGCGGGGCAGTAGTGGTGGGGAGGAGTTTGCCCCGACAGTCCTGCGCGCGATGCCATACCTCACCTCACGTCCCTCGCCAACTCTTTACACTCTGCAGATTGGCTTCGCTTTGCGTCACGTCACGCCACGCGACGCCAGTGAGGGCACAAGTGACTTTTATTTTCAATTATTTGTTTTTCTTTTCTTTTTTTTGGGGGGTTTCTTTTTTTCTGTCGCCATTTTGATCTACCTCTTTATAGACACGTTTTGAATTGGAGGCATTTCTGTTAGATTCTAGGGTATGACCGACCCATTCCTTGAGAGGAAACACAGTGGATCATGTTGTAATAATGCTTAGTTTTCAAGACTGCATTTTTTTTTTGCCTACATTGTGTTATCTACCAATCGATTGAAAAATTTAAAAAAAGAAAAAAAAAAAACGCTTTTCTTCCATTTTGGTGCTGTGGCTTCTGTGTAGGTTAACAGATTTTTTTTTTTTTTTTTAAATAGGTCAGATCATATTTCGCATTCAGTAAATAAGAGATGATGCTTTATATAAAAAAGGACCTGTATTTGTGTTCCGATTCTGAGTTCTTTTTCTGTTTTATTTTTTTTTCCCTTTTGTCAAACGGATGCTCTAGTGCTGATTAATTTGCCTGGCTGGGAACCTTCCCCCTCTTTATTTCTTAAGCTGTGTTGTGTGCTATGACGTGTAACAGAAAGATGTCATATGGGTTCTCAATCTGAAATGGTTTTGGGCTTTTTTTTCTTTCTTTCTTTCTTTTCTATTTCTTTGTTTTGAAGGAAAAATAAGCAATTTGATTTCAGCATGATGTACTTTTTTCCTTCGCAGTGCTTGTGCCACCACACACACCGACTCCACCTGTCAAAATGCCTCTCAGATAAATAAATAAAATAAGTCAAGTTGGCTCCTAACTGCTCTCTCGTCTTTCTCCTTTTAACCCTTTCTGACTTGTGCTGCTCTACTTGGCAAAGGGACAAGAGTGACGTGATCTCAGATGACTGGCGATGGGAGCGTAGCGGTGAAGGAGCCTGGCTAGGCTAGTGTCCTGGAAATTGTATGTTCCAACCCTGGCCCTCACCCTTGAGCAAGGCGCGTAACCCGAAGTTGCTCTTGGGGAGACTGGCCCCGAAGAGTCTTATTGCCTCACACTTCTGAAAGCGCTCTGTGGGTTCTATCTGTGAAGGTGAGATGGGGTGAGGTAGACCAGTGAAGCGTTCTTGACTGGTTTGCCTGGTTCCACTGCTAGTGGTTAATAAAAGTACTATTTTTACTTTTATCTTTCCCTATGTGGTCATTCCACTGACTGGTGATTTTATGTTTGTCTTAGTGTAGCAGCAAAGCTCTTCAACCCAGTAGAGGAGATGAGACTCTCTACTAGACCAGGGGTGTTAAATGGTTAATCTGAGTAGTTCTATGAATAACCAGTAACCACTGACTCAGATTTATAAACCAGAACACTGCACTGAGCGTCTGGGGTGCGTGTGTGTTTGTGGAAGTAGCCATCGATCTCTAAAATACCTGTTGCTCCTGTTGTTTCTGAGGTGACGTGGTATTTTTAGATCAGCTATCAATCCTGAAGTTACCTGGGGGATATTCCGAGTAGGTTGCGGAGCGATAAACCTAGGTAAATTAAGCTAGAGGAAGTGGTAAACCACCTAATATTCACCTGCCTTTTTTTAGAGTTAAGAAAAAAGACCACCTCCTCTAATATCAGTTTTACCACTACCCCTGAGTTTACCTAGGTTTGCCCCTGAACCCCCTACTTGGAGTAACCCCCAGTAACTTTACTTCATAGTGAACCCCTTGCATCTCCTAAATCAGTAACTTTGAAGCTCTGTCATCCCTCACTTTAGAGAGTGACGAGTATTTAAAGATCTGTTCTTCCTCCACTGCTGAAGCAAAATGACATTAAAAGATTATTTTTACACACTGAATCTGTGGTATTTCGTCCTCCCACTTTCCTGTATCTGATCAAGTTGCCTTTTTGTAGTTTAACTGGTGTGTGGCCTTTTTTGTTTTGGGTGAATGATCTTTGTTGTAAATAAGAAGAAAGGCGTTACTAATGTTGGGCCTTTAAAAAGACAAATGTCCTCCACTCCTTAGAGAGGCAATCAGGAACCAATTGGGAACCAATAAGGTCCTACATTCACTGTTTTGGTTTAGAATCTTTATTAGGATGACTACAGTGAAAAAAATCCAGAATTACAGATAGAAAAACATGTTTAAATTAAGATATATTAATTAGTATATGTGTCAATATTTTATCATTTGTTTTTGTTGGCTAAACTACTAAGTCGCATGCTCAGCTATCTTTGACAGAAGAAAGAGAAAGTTCTATAAAGGTTGCCTAAAGGTTATGAGGAACATAACGTTAGGTTAGGAGAACATTAGGAAAACTTTCCATGATAACCATCCAGCTATCATAAAGTCATACTTTCAGGGAATGTTTCTGAAATGTTATGGGAACCAGAAATTGTTAGCTAGGAGAGAGGGTTCTCTTATGCTGGCAGTAACAGATCAGAATAAAAACCAAAACAAATTCATTTACAAATAACTCGAACCAACACCAACACAGTCTTTAGTACTGTTAACATCACCAACCATAACAGCCCTTTCCAGCATTTAAAAAGAATCATAAAAAAAAAGAATTGTCTGCTGGTTTACTTGGGGAAAAGAATGTATTTGGATAATGCTAGTGCTAACCTGCTAAAATACTCTGCTTTTAAGTGTCACTTTTAAAAGTCCAGCAAATGGTCAGCGATGTTTATCTCTCTCACACACATACACACACACACACACTTAATTTGGGTTCAGATACGAACCACATAACATAGGCACACACTCTGCCTCAGGTAATCATCTTTTAAAGCCTGATGTCTCTCCATTTGACCAGTATAAGTGCAACTGTTAGGGTTTTCCTGAGTTTCAGGATAGTAAGCGAACTCTGACTAATATGCTCTTGTACTCATGCTGGTAACATGTGTTAGTGACAATCAGCATGCTAATTCTGTCCTATGTAAGAATAACAAGGGCTAAGATCCCCAAATATGATATACTCTATTATACACTGTACCCAACTTGTATGCTATCCACTTGAAGCAGCATATACTGATATACTGTATGTTACACTTGTATTATCGATAACTGTTATGCTTAAGAGTTAGATTGACTTGCCCACTAAATACTCATCAGTGCATCTAAGTGTAGGACGTTCCCATTGGAAAGGTGACATGCAAGAAAAAAAACAGTTAAATTTGCAGTGTGTTATGAGACTTGATTAATGTTGTCATGTAGGCCTACCCATAATGCATCACCGAGAGGAAGAAGCTTTTGCTAGTGGAACAATAAAAAAACTACAAGACAGAGTCGCAGGCCAATTGGGTTGATACAGTTCAACAGTCAGCCAGAGTAATTATTTGTTACACATTTTAATATACGATTCACCCGATTGATTCAATATTATCATATTACTGACTCAAGTGAAAACCAGCAAGTGTACTTCATTTAATCCAGCTATGCATCTTAACTTACTGCTGGTGAGTCTCATGTAGTCGGGAGTTTATGCCATATTCTGCACAGAGGACAAACTCCATCATACATTATTAGTCCCCCAGTGAGCTGCTGTTCCTAGGTTCGCTCTACAGGGGGCGCCTGTCTGTCAGCAGACGGCTCCGCTCCTCGTCAGCTGGGAAGAGAGCTGCCCTCAGCCTCTCCAGTTGACCTCCGACTCTTGCAGGTTCACCTGCATCCTCTACCAGGGAACGCCGGACTGGCTGGTACACCTTGTAGCGTCTGGGAAAGAAGTATGGGAAGAGAGGAGGGTCAGTTTGTAAAAACAATTTCCTATGGTATGAATGAAATATCTATCCATCTATCTATCTATCTATCTATCTATCTATCTATCTATCTATCTATCTATTTGTATGTCTGTCTGTCTGACTCTCTAATCATCTCAAGCAAAATTAATATAAGACACTTGTTCAGTCACCATCCATATCAGTTTTTAAATAACTCATCTGAAGGTCTCTTTTTGTTAGATCAATTGGCCTATATTTTGAAACTACAAAAGGGAAAATGTAAAATTTGGCGTCTGCCTTTCAGCTCTGGACAGCTCTGAACCAGATGTCTGATAGGAAAACTGGGAACTTTTCATGAAAACGGGGGAAACTGTTTTAGAGCAAATAATATCATTAATGTTTTTTGTGTGTGTTTTGAGGTGTTTTACCATTCCGGGGTATTTCAATTCTATGCCCTATTGTTTGAGGTCACATAGTGCTGTTGGTAGGTAAAAGAGAGAATTTGGTACAACTCGCTTTCAGTTTAATTCTCCTTAGCCCTGTTCAGTTAGTGGCGACCGGTTCACTGCAGTCTGTTGTACCAAATTTCCATGTTGTTTTTCCTACTGACGGCGCTCAGTGGACTTGAGTTGAAATAGTCTAATATCACCCACAGTCCCCAGCTTGCCACACTCTCAGCGGTGTATCGGGGCGCTCTGAATAAACTCACTTGTACACCATGAATGCGATGAAGGCAAAGATGGCCACCAGGACAGCACTGGAGGACAGCACCACCTCAGCAGCACGGGACGACTTGGACACTAGAGGGCGAGAGAGAGACACACACACTCATGATGGAGCTCAGGGGTAAACACTGAGACACTATGGAGCAAGAAAGACAGTTGTGATGGGGTTAATCCATGCACTGAGGACTTTAACACTATAGGAGAACCACACTCTAATTAAGACTAATTAAGACAAGGCAGGAAAAAGAAATTTGCTAAATCGTGCGCACCTTTTCTTGTTGGGGGGGGGGGGGG
>JASCQY010000068.1:1220678-1232986 GCA_030264315.1 Sardinella tawilis
AATCACATGTACTGTTTGACTGATATCTGTGCATTCTGTATGGTCAGATCCAGAAGCTTGGCACCAGAGGAGTGGCATCTGGCACGTGTGGCAGCTGATCCCAGGGCTGAAGGCAGCACAGCTAGTTTGAGTCAGTCTGCTCACTGAGGGGGGGCTCAGTTCTCCTAGTCATGCATTTGTTTAATTCACTACGGTACGTCTGAGTCTACAGTAAAGACCGTCTGTCTCCTCACTTCACTACAGTAAAGACGCCTCCTCACTTTGATTAATTCAGGATTATTTCATCCTGATGGGGTTATTTTAATTAGGCTAGCTTTAAAAGTCAAATAATCCAGGTCTGCAACACGGTAAAAACATTAACAAGTAAGGTGCTTTGCTACATATAATGATAAGATTCTGGAAAACAAAACAAAAAAATTTAAAACACTAACCATACCATTGCTTACACGTAATTATAGACTAGCTAACAAGACAGTTTAGTAAGTGACTTAATTGGGTAACAAAAGACATCACCATGGCCAGCCAAGTAGAACAGTGCTGGACTAAAATCTGCATCTAAACAAATTTAGGAATGCATATCAGGCGTCTAAAGGCATCTGGGCACCGTGGGCACTGCCAACCACTGATGGGTTGGCAGGAGAGATCATCGCTAAGTACTACGGCCTACTGTCCTCGCGCGTCCTGTCTGACCCACACCCTGCAGCGGTGCCCGTCTGACCCACACCCTGCGGCGGGCCTCACCTGTGGGCGACCCACCTGCTTGTGGTGGAGGGCGGCCTGCACGGAGGGCCGGTTCTCCATCTGCTGGGCCAGGCGGCGGTTGCGTGCGCTGGCCATGTGCTGCTGCTGCAGGCTGGCGCGGATGCTCACGGCCGTGGGCTGCTTGCTCTTCAGCATGTTTGTGAAGCTTGGGGGGGAAGGGGGACAGAGAGAAACACAGAGAGAGAGGGAGAGGAGGAGGAGGAGGAGGAGAGGAAGAGAGAAAAGCAGGGAGGAAAGGAGGGAGGGCAGTGGAGGGAGGGTTCCAAATCAAATCATTTCACACACACACACAGACACACCATGGACGTAGCCAGGGGCAGGCCATGGCGGAGTCAGTGAATGCCCACTTTGTTTGGCTTTTGTGCTGTCGGCCTGTTTCTTTACACTCTCTCTCTCTCAGTGTGACGTCTAGACACCCCAATACGGCTCATGAGGCCTGCAGCTGTGGAGATGCAGCTAGAGCAGCTGGACAGGACAGGACAGGCAGAGGACAGAGCAGAAGAGAGAAGATGGGGGGATGATGGGGAGAGAGGGAGAGAGAGAGAAAGAGGGATGAAGAGTGAAGATGAAGAAGGGACATTGTTTGGGACAGGAACGAGAGAACCGGGTCGAGAGTAAAAGAAAGGAACAAAGGGAAGAAGAGGGAGAGAAAGACAAGGAACTGTGTCACAGAAATGGGATGAGAGAAGAACTCGTAGAACAGCTTTAGTGGAACACATGGAAGAGCGAGAGGTTGGGAAGGAGGAAAAAGGCAGACAGAGAAACCAAGAGAGAGAGAGAGAGCAAGAGAGAGAGAGAGAGAGATGGACCAAAGGACGAAGAGAAACGAGGGATGGCGGAGGAGGAGGAGGAAGGGGTCAGAGCAAAGAGAACAGACTGAGCAGAGAGAGTGGGAGGTGAGTGTGTGGTGACTGCCACTTACGGGCCTCCTGCTCCCCCAGGGGAGGGCCCACAGAGGGCCCCAGGGGGTGGAGGCCCCGGACTGGAGGGGTGTCTGGCTACTCAGCCTCTTACGGCCTGGACCGCGCCGCACCGCACCGCACCCCTCGCCCCACCACCGGCCCAGCCAGGGGAGCACAGGGCCATGGGGTGTGGGGCTCACAGGGCGCCAGAGGACGGATGGACAGAGAACAGGGAGGAGGTCAGCAGCGGAGGGCCGCGTCCAGGCCAGGACTGGGTGCCTAGTCTGGGGTGTGAGATGTAGTGGAGGAGGGGAAGAGAGCCCAGATGAAGAAGAGACAGGGAGAAGACAGGAAGGGGAGGAAGGAAGGGAAGAGAGAGTGCGAGAGAAAGAGGGAGAGAGTTTGTGAGAGGGAGGGGGAACAGAAGGAGGGCACATAGTGGACATCCTCCATGGCGTAGCACGTTTGCTGCTCGCCGTCGTCAAGGCCAAGGAAGGCCGTTCTGTGTATGGGGACTCCACCTTACCTCCGTACACCATTGCCCCATGACCCTCTCAGCAGATTGTATGTGTGTCTGCTACTCACAGCTCTCTTGAGCTCCAGGGCCCAGTGAAGCTCACCTATTGCCACATCAAAGCCTTACAGCTTTACCCATCATCCTGGCTTAACCAATACGCATTTTCTACAGCCCCAGACCACGCGTGGCCACGGGGCTTCTGGTCTAAGCAGTGCCCATGAGGCGGGCACTCTAGCGTCCATGCCCGGGGTGCTTGTGTGGCCCTTCGGCGCCTCCCAAAGCACGCCATCTTGCCGCGGCTCTATTCTCTAGCTGTGTTCTCTCTCGCCCTTCGGGCCGGCAAGAAGAGCTGTCGGGGTGCGTGGCGTCTCACCGCTCGTTCAGGGACACCTTGGTGGTGCTCTTCAGCACGACTTTTTGAGAGGACGGGGCACTCATGTTAGCTTCGCTTGCCAGCAGATTCCTGAGAGAGAGAGAGAGAGAGAGTAAACACTGGCATTAAATGCTAGAAGACAGGGAGAGACTAAACACCTAGTTTATACAGTCAATGGTAAACACTGACAAGAAATGTTAGAGGACAGAATGGACAGTACTAACGTTAAATACTTTTGACATTTTGACGGTGAGGAATAGCTTGAGATAGCGGCATATCCTCGCCATAGCGTTCGCTAGCCTGTGTCGGCTATGTCAGTGTCAGATGGTCGCATGAGAATGGCGTTAGCACGGCCAGGCTAATGCCATCCGTCCAGATAGACACACGGCAAGAAACGAAACTTAAACCCGCTAACTGCCAGAGGAAAACAAAACTTATCTCATCTACTGTGGTGTAACCCAGCTAACGTGTCAGCATGTGACATCCCTGTTAATCCCGATCACATTATGTAATGGTTTTATAGCATGCTAATCACCAACGTTAGCTCGATCCAGTTGCGTTGGATGCCAAGACTCCTTAACGAAACTGAAAGTTCTTCTACTTATGTCCTTCTAGCTTCTAGCTTGGACTGAAAACGGACCCCTGTTACTAAGCATGCGGACACAAAGCAAACCCCTCAAATGAATAAAAGAGTTCAAGACTTACGTGGTAGAATTTTGTCGACGAAGCGCTGAGACGTGAGCAGCTTGGGATAGGAGAGCCAAGAATGTCGTCGCCCGTCAGCCAGTCCGCTCGGTGTTGATCTATGGTGTTGATCCACTAGCCCGACCTGAGCCCAGCGACAGCTAGCGCTAACTTACTACAGCAGCGGCGCAAAGTCAAGCGACCCAACTAGCAGAAGTGCTCTCTGGTGGTGCTTTAGAGGCGTAAGAAAGAACCAGGCCGAGGTGAAATGCAGAGCGTTGTGTTGGCCAGCTGCTGCTCCCCACCCCTTCAAAACAAAATGGTGCTAATCGGGAGCGGCGACCCACCGACGGAGGAAAATGGAGTGTGCGCGCTGACGTCAGGCTCAGACGTTGCCCGCTGGCCGAGCGTCTCCTCCTCTCCTCTCCTCTCCTCTCCTCTCCTCTCCAAGCAAACATGGCGGCGCTAGCGGTGGTGGAGACTCCTTCGGGCAAAGACGCCATAGCCGAGGGGCTCTTTGACCTCCTGAAGCCCGCAGTGCAGCAGCTCGACTTGCATGTGCACTCAGTAAGGTAAGTGCGATGTTGCTGGAGTCAGGAAGCGCAAGTGAAAAGGATGCTGCTCTAAAGATGCTGTCAGCCTCCAACACAGCAGCTAGCGATAGCTTGTCATGCTAGCTGTCATATGACACATCCAGATCTCGTGATGCATGACACCGGGGCGAAATATCAAACGGTTGTCAACGTTGCCTTTGCTTTAATCTGCGCAGAAGACGATTTTAAGTGTGG
Source organism: Sardinella tawilis (assembly GCA_030264315.1). NCBI lineage: Eukaryota > Metazoa > Chordata > Actinopteri > Clupeiformes > Clupeidae > Sardinella > Sardinella tawilis. Next base: position 1,224,705 of record JASCQY010000068.1, read on the forward strand.
AAATGTGAAACAATTTGGTAGATACAGTAATGAATAGTATAGTACAAAAGTCGTTATGTTAGCAAAGATTCTTGAGTTATGCTACTTCCTCAAAACTCTGATGCTAGTCAGTGTTGCGGTGCCCATCATCAGGCCACAGTCGACCAGAGAAGTGGTTGTAGGCCGTGACTGGTGTGTTATGTTAACAGTTTAAATTAAAATGTCTTTAAAATGCAGTCTGTAGCCATGCTATTAGCTTCACAAGGGCAAGATGGCTCTGTGTCACAACTTGGTGTGGTAGGAAGAGTTGACTGATCAGCAGAGTGGACCACAGGCCAACTGAGATTCTTTGAGATTCTTTGAGTCCTCCCCCATAACTGTACCGTGATGGACAACCACCTGACATGTATTGGTCCCTAGGTCACCTTATGACACCCCATCATGATCTTGACTCTACAGGGTCAGGTAGCTTCTGTTGGAGAGCGATTGTCAATAGTTTACGTTGAAGGTGTTAAAGGTGACCTATGGGAGCGTTTTTGTCTGCAATCGTAGGCGTCTCCCCTTGATCAGCTTGCTGCCTGCCCACCGCAAGCAAAGTTGATTTAGTAGCGTGGATTTGAGAGTAGCCTTTTGTTTGATATTGTGGTTGGAACGTCAACAGAAGGGAATAATGCAGGATCTCATAGTCCATCTTTAAGTTCCAGGCCTAACATAAAAAATGACTTAGAAACAGCAAATGTGAATGTCAAAAAAGTCTTTTCAGCCCTGTTTACCAGATATCTTTTGAAGTTAGCTCACAAAGCAACAAGCATCGGGCTGGTTCCTCTTATATCAGATTGTACCACATGACCACTATTAAAAGCAGTGCAAGTGAAAGCTGGTGATGAGCTTGGCCAGGTTTGGAGGTAGGCGGCCCTCTTGGCTGCAGCGGTCTGTGACGGGCTGGCTCCACCCATACCAGAGAGGGCTAAAGCGGAGCAATACCCTATTCCATGATCTTTGCTCATACTGGTGGGCAACTAAATGCCCCCTCCAAGACCACCTTGGCTAAGGACATGTATGCGGATTAAACCCAGACTGGTCGTGTCATCTTCATGATTGGCTGAATGATTCCCCCGTGTGCGACATCACATCTCCCTTCTGCAAGACACGTCTGGAAGTCCGTTCCAGCAGATGCTGATCACATTATTTATTTATTTATTTATTTTCTGTAGTCTAGCCTGTCTTTTTCTTTATGCAATTTCCCTACAATAGTAGGCTATTTTTATGTATGTGACGAATAAAATCCTTGAATCCTTGAATGCCTGAATATAAGACAACCCAAAATCGTAAATATATTCCATGAGAACATCACATAGCTCCGCAGTTATGAGCTCCGACCACACCTGGATCAGCCGGTAGCCCCTGGTGATCTTGGCATGTCTGTTTGTGATTAGAACCAGAACTGTGTGTGTTTTGTTAATAGTGTGCACAGTGTAAATACTTCGACTGTTTGTAATGAAGAGAGAATTAAATAGAGATATCTTTTATGGCGTCTCCAAGCCAAGGTGTGTAAAGTGGCCTAAGATTTGCGCAGCACAAAGATAATTTGTTTGTTTGTATTTCTGTCCTTAGAGAGAGCCAAGTGGAGCTTCGGGAACATATTGACAATTTGGCCACAGGTATGTTGGGTTTAGACTGATCTATTTCATGTTGCCATAGCTATGTGTGTAACACCTGCTGTACACTTCTGCGACACCTCCTCCACTTTTTAGAATTGTGTAGGATCAATGAACACCAGAAGGTGGCGCTAGACCTAGACCCGTATGTCAAGAAACTGCTGAATGCACGACGCAGGGTGGTGCTGGTCAACAACATTCTTCAAAATGCACAGGTTTGAGAATTTGTTCTTTTGTTTTTGTTTGTTTTGTCTTGTCTTGGGCACAACGGTAAACATTCCCACCTTTTCAGCAGTAGCACAAATGTGTCTGTCAGGTGCAAACACTCTTTCAGTGTCTAACCAATCCATCACACTTTCAACCCTCAGGAGCGCTTACGAAGGCTCAACCACAACGTTGCCAAGGAGACGGCACGCAGGAAGACCATGCTTGAGACGTCAGGAGCTTTCACCCCCCGCTCTCCCAGCAAGCCTTGATGCAGCTCATCCCCTCACCTCCAAACACGGAGACTGCACCATCAGCCCCTCACCTCCAAACACGGAGACTGCAGCTCAGCCCAACACCTCCAAACACTGAGACTGCCCCATCAGCCCCTCACCTCCAAACACTGAGACTGCCCCATCAGCCCCTCACCCCCAAACACGGAGACTGCAGCTCATCCCAACACCTCCAAACATGGAGACTGCAGCTCAGCCCCTCTCCTGGCTGTGGAAGCCCCCAGTGGGCTGTGGGAGAGCTTTCAGACACTGGAGCAGTGGGTGACTTGACACAGATGGGGCACAAGAGGGCGCCAGTCACCACTGACTGGGGGACTCAAGCATGTATAACTGCAGTATAGCCTGGCTCTGTGGTTCTAGTATGGAAACTGATGTTGTAACAGCTTTTACAGACATTCCCAAGACCTTGGGATTTAGCAGGTGGCTCTTTTCTAAAGTCTGGAATTAGCCAAGTTAAACCTCACCAATTGGGATATACATGCCAGAGTTGTGAACAACACATGTTGTATTAATGGGTAATCTATGTATATTTGGCAGCTTGTTTAATAATGCTGATTAACTTCATAATTGAAGTTGTGATTGCATGACTTGTAGCTTCATGTTAATGTTGGGTGCTGTGTGCCCTAGGTGTGTAAACTAGTCTCACATATTCTGCATTAAATCAGCTGAGGCATGTGGAGATGCGTTCACAATGCCGTGCTGTGATCTGCAGGAATAGCACTGGCTCTCACAGGTGTGTGTGTGTGTGTGTGTGTGTGTGTGTGTGTGTGTGTGTGTGTGTGTGTGTGTGTGTCTGGGGAGTGTTCCCCAGAAGTGTTTGTTTCCAGCTGTTAGGTTTGCTGTCAAGCTTCTGCGTCTCTCTTGCCTGACACTGATGACTTGTTGTTGTGTGTTTACGCCACGTCGTCACATCCATGTGCCCGTCTCCTCTGCAGATTATTAGTCAGGCCTGCGTGGTGTTGTTTATGCCACGTTGTCATGGTTTTCTCATGTCTGTCGTCACTGCAGCTGCGTAGGTCTCGGTGAAGCTTTTCATGGATCAGCTAGAGCTCCCTGTTCCAAACCATAGCTGCCAACGGAGTCAGGAAATCACCTAACTAAGTTAGCCAAATGCAGTTGCGTATGGGCAGCTGTGGTTCCTTTGCCCAAACTAGGCTATAACTAGTCTGGCAATACCCATGCTGCCTTGCACGCTCGTTCCGAACTGCACGGCAGCCTGGAGACCATGGGCAAAATTTTCACATGAATTTGGGAGCCAATCACACAACAGGGAGAGATGGCAAGACGATGCGCAAACTTTTGGACAAATGAAACCTGAAATCCTGTACGAGAAAATGTATAGGTGGTCCCCAGACTAAATCTCACTTGAGATTTAGGCTGGTGTTAGCCAGGCTAGGCTATAACAGGATCTATATTTGATACTAATTTACCAACCAGCTTTGCCCAAACTAGGCTATATGTGCTAGCTACCAATTTACCAACCAGGGGTCTGTTTCCCAAAAGCATAGTTGCTAACCAGTTAGCACTTTAGGAAGTGACTGGCTTCATCCAGGTAACTTCAGGTCCCAAAAGACAGGAATGTTTGAAAGAGTGGCTGAACTGAAGAGTGGTTGACTGAATGTCAACATCACTCTGCCCTCACAGATGGAACTGGCGTAAATCAGCGCTGTGATTGGCTGCTTCAAGCCAGATGTCTCTGGAGACTTTACCTCTCTTCATAACAGAACTTGCCATTTTGGAAACAATGGCTTAACCTCAGTGGCATGATGGGCACAATGGCTGTCCCTAAGCCCTAAGCCCTAAGGGCTGCACTCTCAGACTTGAGTGGTGTCTATGAATCAGCGGGTATTTAAGGGCTCAGGGTAAAGGAGGATGTTGGAATTCAGCTCTTCTGTGCTCTGTAGGAAATGTTCCTGGAGAGATGAGAGTCAGAGACTTTTAATAAACGGGCTCTGTGAGCGGCTTGTCCTCCCATTCCCTGCTGCCCCATGCACCCCTCTGGTCCTGCCCCCTGCATAGCCGAGCCACAGAAGCCCCAGACAGACCGGATGAGTGGAGGCCAGAGCAGCAGCATCAGAAGGCGGAGAAGCAGAGTCAGCATTCAGTGGTCTTTAGCAGCATGCTAACATGGTTCAGCTCAAATGAAGGCGTGCTGCCTCCACACTCCACTGAAGGCATGCTTCCCTGCCAAGCCCTTCACTTTTGAGTGGCGGAGACAAGAAGGCCAAGGGGGTTAATTGAATCTGGGATAAAATGCTCGGTATGTATGCCTCCAATGTAAATAAAGAATGTTTTGTAAGGGGAGAAGGTTGGGGGCAGTTCTGGGTGACCTCTCGGACCCAGAGGAGGGTGGGGGTGGGGGATGCTTAGGAGAAGGGTCACAGAAAGCCTAGAACAAGGGAGGTGGAATTCAGACATGCTGATGGCAAGATGATCAAACTAGATGTTATCAGTGAAGGAGCAGCGTCAAGGACCAGTCTGTGCGATGCTATGCTGGGCTATGTGATGAATTCAGAAGCATGTAATCACTGAGTCCACTTGGCATTCCAAGTCTGGCCCAGGTGGGCATATTTTATTATTCAGGAGTGGACATGTGGCTTGTAAGCCAGTGTGGAAAAAAACAAAAATCAGGTTCAATCAGACAAGACTGTTAACAAGCCAGACAAGTGAGAGTCGCCAATGTGATCTGGGTGTGAATGTAATCACCGTATCCTTTGGGGTGAAATAAGCTTGTGTTGTTGTTCATGAAGGACATGGAGATCGCTAGCTAGCTAACTACTGGAGATGGAGATAGAGATCATTTATTAATCCCGAAGGAAATTAAGGGTCAGGATCAAGAGTCAGGCTTTGGAGCATTATGATGCCACGGCACATTATAAGTATCATGAGCAGGCTTCCTCCATGTGTAGAATGCTTTACCCTCTCCTGAAGATATGAATCAATATTCCATATAATATAGCACAGAATTCATCCATGATGTGTGCAGATTTGTTATTGTTTGATCACATTTCCAATGCATATTATATTATATTATATTATATTATATTATATTATATTATATTATATTATATTATATTTTATATTATATTATATTATATTATATACTATTAAGACACCCATATTTATAGAGAACAAGTTGGTGAAGATGGACATCAATCTGCCACGACCAGTGGAGAGGGATCGGAGCGGCAGGGCTGTAAGCTGAGAGGGCCCGAGCCCCGAACGAGTCCGGGTGGGGGTGCGAGTGGGCCGGGCAAGAGGGCGGGGAAATCTTGGCGGCGCCACCTTAAAAAAACAGTCGCGCCGATATGTCAATCCAGACGCGACCCAGACAGACCTCAGCCCGGGGGCCCAGCCGTGAGAGCGCCGCCGCCATTGGCCGAGCGCCGCTGTCCCTCTGAGAGCGGCGTCCCCATTGGCTGCAGCCTGGCGAGACGCTCACACGCACAACGTCTGCCCGCTTTTGTTATTGTACCGAGTCCGGGGAGAGAGCGAGCGAGCGAGAGGCTTCGGGAGAGCGAGCAGGATGCACGAGCCGAGACGGCGGGGCTGATCGAGTCTGGTATCGACTTGGATAGAGAGAGACAGATAGTTTGGGAGGAGGGGGAAGGGACGGGGATTCGGAGAGCCAAGCCACTACCTCACCAGTCCACGTTATCTGCTCCGCATCGGCTCCCCAGCACCCCTACACATGTGTAAGTAAAAGCGATCTGTGAAAATCCGAGCCTTGTTTTTGTCACGACAGGAGCAGAGAGGCAAGTGGGCAGTGGGGAGGAGGGCACATGCCCCTTGCCAGAGCCAGACTGGATGCGATAGCCCTCGGCGGAGGTGTGTCGCCTCGCCTCGCACATTGTTGTTTTTGCTTCTAGCCACCAGAGCCTCGGCGCTAAGAAACTGTTGTCGCCTGTTGGCTATTTTGCCTATTCGTGACCAGCCCTGGCCATCTATCGACGATAGCTCGAGCCGATAGGCACAGTCCTCTACCCTCCCCGTATACTCCTTCCGTATGTTGGGTTTGGATTTGATATGCAAGGATCATGTAGCATTGCGCAAAGACGGCTCGTCTCGACCCAAATGCCATGTGCTTAAGTTCATATGTGTCGTTCAAGTGTTTGCGCCTAGTTGTAGTTTTCATATCGGGACCTCGTGAAATTAGACAGCAGACTCGATGACGTGATATGTCCAAATATGGTAGGCTATCGCTGCATTCGCTTGTCCGCAGTGGAGCAAACACCGCTCACTTTTCCACCTTCTACCAAATTTGATAACAGTCAACTGGATGCCGTTTCCCCCCCTGGACCCCTGGCCACGCATGTGGGCAGAATGGAGTTGAATATGAACTTAACTCGACAGAGCTGATTAGATTCATTCAGAGGAGGCGTGCGCACTCACCTGTTCCACCAGACACAGAGGCCAGCAGTGTTGTATGTGTTTGACCGGGATCAGAAATAGCAGAGACGGTCAGTAGCCTACTAGTGTAGTGATGATGGGAGAGTCTGATTTTTGATCCAGTGACCCTGAACATGGTAACCAGGATCAGGAGCAGATTATCGTTAGTTGTGTTGTTACCTGGGTGTTTGTTTGTTTGTTTTTGTTTGTTTCAAGCTTCCAGTGGTACGAGTAAACACAGCCCTAGAGGTGAATGATGTGGGCCAACTGTGGGCAGTGCCATGGGAGAGCCCAGTCCACTGCTGTCCAGGAGCCTGGGGTGGTAATGGAGAACTAGGCCTTAGTTACCAATCCTACCTCAGCCGCCTGTGCGCCAGTTAGGTCTCATTGGTACACTGTGTGTGTGTGTGTGTGTGTGTGTGTGTGTGCGCATACGTGTGTGTGTGTGTGTGGGGACCCTCCTTGACAAGTAAAATGTGTAGAGAAGCTCATCCATGGATGTGCAGGATGAAGTGTGTGTGTGTGCGTGTGTGTGTGTGTGCGTGTGTGCGTGTGTGTGTGTTTTGGCCCGCGGTAACATCGATGATGGGATGCATAGAGAAGTTTGTCCATGCAGTGGCGGGATTGGTCATATCAGATGTCACCCCAGGACAGGGCAGACAGTGCTGAAAGAGAAGCCTTAGCAGCACAGGCAGCCACACTTCAGCAGTGGGCAGACAGACAGACACCTCAGCAGTGGGCCTACTAGCTCAGACAGACAGACAGACACCTCAGCAGTGGGCCTGCTGGCAGAGACAGACAGAGAGAACGCAGGGCAGAGAGACAGACAGACAAACACCTCAGCAGTGGGCCTACTGGCAGAGACAGACAGACAGAATGCTTGGCAGAACAGACAGACAACAGAGCGCAGACACACACTTTAGCAGCAGGATTAACAGACAGACAGACAGAACGGCTGGCAGAAGCAGAGACTGACAGACAGACAGAGCACAGGGATAGACAGACAGACAGAACGGCTGGCAGAAGCAGAGACTGACAGACAGAGTGCTTAGCTGGCGTCCCCAAGGCAGCCCATTCATCCACCACCACCAGCTGTAGTTACAACACTTTCAAGGTCTCTATGTTACAATGTAACATTTACACTCATTACATTGCAGCGCCTAGTTACAAATGGGCACTGTAGTTACAATGGGTGGGCACTGTAGTTACAATGTAGCCTCTTAGTTACAATAAGCACTGTAGTTACAGTGGGCACATTACAATTGCCTTAGTTACAATGGGCACTGCAGTTACATTGTAATGCCTTAGTTACATGGGCACTTTAGTTACAATGGAATGCCTTAGTTACATGGGCACTGCAGTTACAATGGAATGCCTTAGTTACATGGGCACTGCAGTTACATTGTAATGCCTTAGTTACAATGGGCACTGCAGTTACATTGTAATGCCTTAGTTACATGGGCACTGCATTGTAATGCCTTAGTTACAATGGGCACTGCAGTTACAATGGAATGCCTTAGTTACAATGGGCACTGCAGTTACAATGGAATGCCTTATGCCAAATTCACACTACACGATTTTAGAAAGGATTTCGAGGTCGGGGGGTCGGCTTGAAAATCACAGGTATCACAGGTCAATCGGCAGTTAATTGGCGAGCACAAGTCGTCAGGTGTGAACTACTTGCAGACACGATTTCTCTCAATCGCAGGTTGATCGTAGGTTGTCGGCCGGTTTCTAGCATGCCAGATATTTAGAAAAA
>JASCQY010000068.1:1252664-1263592 GCA_030264315.1 Sardinella tawilis
CACACACACACACACACACACACACACACACACACACACACACACACACACACACACACACACACACACACACTGATATTTGGCAAGGACATGCAGATGCTGCAATACCTTTGCCCATTGTTTCTGCAGTGGTGTGCTAAGCTTCATGTGCTTACAAAGGGTGCCAAATGTGTGTGAACAATAGATGCAGTTTGCAAAATGCAGTCAATAACAGTCCTGATTAGCAAGTCAGATATGCAGATACCTATCTTGCATCATAAAGGATTGCCTTGCCTTGCCTTGCCTTGCCATAAAGGATTACTGTACATAATTGACAATATTGTGTGTCTGTCTGTGTATATCTGCTTGTTTGTTTGTGTGTGTGTGTGTGTGTGTGTGTGTGTGTGTGCGTGTGCTTGTGTGTGTGATCTCAGAGGATGCATACAAGACTCAGATACGCATTGATGATGAACCTGCCAACCTGGACATCTTGGATACTGCTGGACAGGTACCTATCTCTCTGTCCTTGTCTCTCCGTATCTCTCTTTTTTCACTCTCTCATTCTCTCTGTCTACCTCTCTCTGTCACTGTCCATTTCTCTGTCATTTCCATCACTTCTCATCACAACCACACAATCATTTATTTTTTTTCTTTCTCTTTTTTAACTCCAATTTTATGTGCCTTGTCCTTTGTTGACTTCTTGTATAACTCTAATTTCAAACACTATTAGCTGAGCTTTGTCAATGTCTTGTCCACCACCATTCACAGTATCTGAAATATCAGTCTCTCTGCCCGTGTTTTTTATTAAAGATGTTTTCCTCGATGAAATTAGGACAAATTGCCTCATTATGCTCTCTGTCCTCATAGGCCTGTTTGCTCTGGTTTGTTTCCATAGTCACACACTGTCCTTAACCTGAGTCATTGCTCTCTCATGCGCTCTCGAATGCCTATTTTGTAACTCATTTGAGCTGCCAAAGAGACACTGACAATGAGACTCTATGATGTGACGAAGATATGAGTCTTGCTGACATTAGAAAAAGTACTTGAGTCAGCCCATGCATGAGTGAGTATTTTTGCAGGCGGACTGTATGTAATGACACCTACACAGGTGTGTGTACAGAATGTGTGTGTGTGTGTGTGTGTGTGAGTAAGAGAGAGAGAGAGAGAGAGAGATGTGATGTGTCACTACTTTATCACACGGTGGAATGGAATACTGTTTTCTGATTGGTTGACAAGGTGGCCATTACTTCTAGATAACGGGACACCTATGAAGTACCTATGGTATACCGGTACTATGTTCTCTACTGGCTACTTCAGTTTTCTTTACTGATGGACAGTTGTTCTGTGTTTTGTGTGATTTGTTTCTCTGGAAAAATTGTTGTTCTCCATGTTCCGTGTTCTGTGTGTTATGTATTTTCCTCATTGACATCTGGTTGTCCTGTGATCTGTGTGCAATCTCCACTACACAGTTATTTTGGGTGTGCTCTGCACTGATTGGGGGCTATTCTGTGTAGTTCCACATGTGGTTCTCTGACAAGGGGTTGTTCTGTGTGTGGTTCTCTGCAGGCAGAGTTCACGGCGATGCGGGACCAGTACATGCGGGCGGGCGAGGGCTTCATCATCTCTTACTCCATCACTGACCGCCGCAGCTTCCAGGAGGCGCGTCACTTCAAGCAGCTCATCTACCGCGTGCGTCGTACAGTCGACACGCCTGTTGTGCTCGTTGGCAACAAGTCTGACCTGGCACACCTCCGACAGGTGAGCACCCAGACTCATGGTGAAGTAAACTGTCCCATAAGTAAAGATGGGCAAGGTGCAGAGACTAGGTGTCTAAGCTAATGTCCAAGCTTATTGAATGAATAGTAATATATAAACTATACTATAAATATTTATAAACAGTGTACAACTTATAGTGAAATGTAACTGGTAATAACTTCATACTGTGGAAAATAGATAAACTGCTAATAAATATTTATGTTAATAATACAATTGTAATTAACAGAGTGTAACAACCACATTCCCAAGTTCCCATGTAAAACAGGAGGAGAAGCTCCACACAACACAAGATTGTTTAAGTTTGTACACAAGATACTTTGCTCATTGAGTGACTTAGCTCTTTGCCCGTCATGTGTGACTTAACTAAGGCAGTTAAGCAAGCACCCAATATCTGGTTGGTCAAAGTAATTGGAGGATATGCAATGTGGTGTGGTGTTATTTTTTAGTGTGTGTGGGTGTACAGGTATGTTGCGGCTTTATTATGGGTGTGTATGGGACTTGTGGCTGACATTGCAGTGTGGTTTGTGGTGTGTTCTGTTGGTGTGTGTGTGTGTGTGTGTGTGTCTGACTGCAACCTTTCATGGCTGACAGAGAAGTGATGATGGCGCACTCTGCATGCGATCTCTCGGTGGTTGAATGACGCATTTGCAATGCCTTTTTATTCACACACAGTTCACATTAGTCACAAGGTTCCACATTTTACCTCCTCTCCCACTCATCCTCACTTGACACACACTTAGCTGTTACAAAAATCGCTCAGGATCAAAATGTTTTTAAATGCAGGTAGTTTTGTTGCAATTGTTTTATTTAGATAATGGATTTTAATTTGTAGGCCATAGGTGATGTAGTACAATTTGATTCCTACAGTGGGCTACCAACAAACCAAATTTTAAAAGATGAAATACAGTATAATCATTTTTTGATGAAATGCAGGTACATGCCAATACCAAAGTGCATAGCCTATAAAGAGACTAAACAATACATTTTAAGACTGTAAGAAGCCTATCCGGTGTTTTAACATATGACCTGTCAGTCAGTTGAAAACTTGGAAACAAGTTTACACAAAGTGTTCTGTAGGAAACTGGATGCATTCATTTCCTTTTAAAATAAATGATGTACAGGTATCTATCTACCTTAAACGGATGTTGGACGTTGGACTTCCTCTAACTATAACCCTATTACTGTAGACTTAAAATTATATATCTATACAGTTTTGTGTGGCCCATATATATATATATATATATATATACAGTATAGTGGACATGGGCAATTCCACACAAAACTGTCATGTCTGTAATATCAGCACAATGGCAAAGTATGGTATGATGTAAATAATGATTGCTTAAAGTTTGAGCATTCCCTCTTAGTTGCAGAACCAATTTTATGAAACTTTTGACATTATTATTTGCATCATAGAAATACCATGGCATGTTGTTGCCGTTATTGACGTGACAGTTTGCGTGGAATTGCCCATATTTTTACTCTTGACTTTCCTTTGAATTAACTGATTACTTCTCTGTGAAACACATTGAGCTCTCTACCTCTTTGAGACAGATTTGTCAATACAGATTTATTAACTAAAATGTACTATGACTTATATAGCCTGTTATTTTACTTTTCCTTGCATGTCATTCTCCAACCCACACCAGGTGTCAATAGAAGAGGGTCGTGAGCTGGCACGAGAGTTCCAGTGTCCATTCTTTGAGACATCGGCAGCGTTCCGCTACTACATTGATGACGTGTTCCTGGCACTGGTGCGCCAGATTCGCCAGCGTGAGGCGGAAGTCGTGCGGGACGGCGAACGGAAAACCCGCCGTAGCCACTCCTTCTGGAGCCGTCTCAAGTCACCCTTCCACAAGAAACAGCAGTCTGAGCACTGACACAGCCAGCCAGAACCGACTCCCCCTCCCACGCCGCAAGGCATGATGGGATACCGCTAACCTCCCATTGGGGTACCCCCCCTCCCTCCAGGATCTCCATTATAAACGTCTCCTTTGAGAGGAAGCACGTGACTCTTACTTATAGTAGTATATAGGAGTACTTGTGATAACACCCTCCCAATCATTTCTCTCATGATTAGCTGTCAGCCTGCTTGACAGGCGTTATAGGATGTGGCGGATACATGCCACGCTAGCTGTAGGCTGACGTACTGATTTGATAGTTAGTGATAATTTCGTTGAATTGAAATGGTGAAAGTGTTTTATTTGTGAATTTTTTTTGTGACTTTTGACTAAGTCCCTTTGTGGAAGCTGTTGGGATAAGACAAGATGGGAGATATGCTGGACCTCACATCCAATAGGGGCGTGTGGAAGTGCTGACTCAGAAAGACAGGGATAGAGATCAAAATGATTTCATTGATGATACAGAAATATGAAAGAGAGAGGGCGAAAGGAAGAAAAATGGGAAAGAAAAGCAAGTAAAAGAGAAAGAGAAGAAAGATAGAAAGAAAGAAAGGAAGGAAGGCAGGAGGAGGTGTAATGGAATAATTGACAGTTGACCAATGGTAGCTGAGTCTGGTGGTGTGAATCAGCTCTGTGGTGCCACAGTGGAATTAAAACAGGAGAGGGACTCTGATGGTGGCCAGGCTAGTCACCTTTTAAATATGGAGTCCATTATAGCACACCTTTTCTCAAACTCAGTCATATTAAATCAGACAAATGTTGATCATGCCAACATTGAAAGGACAGAAACTGAAATGTTTATGAAGGATTTAAACTACAACATGACTTTACGACTTTAAAGGTGCCCTGCGCAGGATTTTGGAGTGTTTCTTATTATGCAATACAGTATATATATTATTCATTATTATGTTTTCAGCGTTTTGTAATGGTCTGGAACTATGAATTGTGTTTTTGTTAGCTCTTTTTATCTACTTGTGAAATGGGTATGCTGTCGTGCCACCATTTTTCTCCAGAACATGACAGCCAAATCACAGCATGGAAAAAGGGGGGCCATTTGTATTTACATGGCTGTTGATTTCCATTGATTGAAAGGTATCCCAAGCTTTTGGCTGGGAAGAGATATTTAGTTGCAATCTGCACCCCACCACTAGGTGTCATTAAATCCTCCACAATGCACCTTTAAACGAGTTGAAGTTGCAGACTGCTGATTTTGTAGCCCAGACATAGCAGGGCCAAGGTTTATTCAGGAGCTGAAAAAGGTGGATGTATTTGAGAGGGATAGTAGACTCCAGAGTCACCTACCATTGTGAACTCACTTCGTCAGACCATGTTAATGTAGACTGGACCAGAGGGAGAATGTATCAGTGTATTCAGTGTTTTGTCAGTGTTTGGGGTGATGGCTTGAGGTCAACACTTGCTGGACAGTCCCAGTAATGTACTGTACCACTCCACACAATGTTGCGTGAATGTGATCCTGTAGTTTTATCTACTTTTATTCCTTCTAGTGTACCTGCTGAGCGCTTATATGACAGATATGTATGAAACAATCTGGTCAAACTATGTGACAATAGATGAATGGTTATCTATTCCCTGACTTTGATGTTATTTGTGTGATTTTTACTTTTTTTTATCATGATAGTGATAATATCCCTAATTTATTTTCATTTTAACACTCAATAAAATGAACTCATGTTTTCCAGAAGACTTGTTGAGCCTTTTCCCTCTGTCACTGCCATGTTGCATTACAATGTAACGTACTGGCACCATCCTGTGGTCAAAGTACAGACTTCATACCTGTTTCCAGCTTCTTTATCAGGAATTTGGAGGAACAACGATATTGCAAAGGGCCAATATGAGTGGTGAAATAGTGAAGTTGTTAGTTGGTTCCAGATGCGGGCAGTTCTGGTAAACTGTGAAATACTATAAGGTCAGATCTAGGCTCCCCGCCAATTAATGTCCCCACTAGTCGCAAAGCTTTGGCGTTCGGTATGTCCCTTCACGCCTCCCGTTCATGAGGAAGGGTAAGTGCTAACCCGATGCTAACTTACTAGCCAGTGTCAAGTCAACAACAAACAAAGTAGTAAAGCAGGTATTGTTGCGCTTTAACACACGCAAGGGCACTTGACACTCTTTCTATTATCTGGATAACAGACTAGAGGAGACGAATTAAACGGTTTTGATGTTATAAAAACGTTGTGCAGGGCAACAGTTGAATTCTAACGTTATCAGGCCTGACAGGATTCGCGCTTTTGGTGCAAGACTGACTGGACCAGTTAACCTCGCAGTATGGAGACGTGGGTACGATTTAACTCCCAAAGCCAAGCAAAAGAACGACTTTGCAGGTAATATGACTTTTCTGTGCTGAGTAATGGTCACGTTAAGTCAGGTCATATTGTAGACAAACTTTTTCTCTTAGATTTCTGCAACTTAAGTCAGCTAATCTTAGGTCCACTCTGGTTGCTAACGTGCTTCCATACTGCAGGTCACCCTGCTGGTTTGAGGCATGCTGCCCGATTTGAGTAGTATCGACGTTAACATTAGCGCATTTAATCGACTGATTGGAAACGTTTGTGGAAGCTCAGTTGTTTTGTTAACCAAGCTGAAGTTTTATTATTTTATTATTGGCACTGTGATTCACACAGCAGACGTTTGTCACCATGCCTCGTACTGAATGCGATAAGATTATGTGTGAGATTATGTGCTAATATACTTTGGTAAAATGATAAAGTATATGACAGTATGTATGGGTGATGTACGGGCATAATTCTCAAAGGAGGGGGCTGTTCCCCACAGGGCTGCCCAGTATGCCTGCACGCTTCTGGGGTACACCTTGCAGAAAGGGGGTGCTGGTGCAGACCTCTTGGTGACCATCAAACAACTGGAGTCCCATATGAGCTTGACGAGGAAATGTAAGTAAAGTTCCTGATGACAGAATGCAAATTCATGGTTGGCAAATGCATGACGTCAGTGCTACTCTAGCAAAGACGAACCCACAACTGGCCAGTTGTACAGTAATCACTTTATCACAACCTTGCCATAGACCTGCTGTCAGAAGAGTTGAGGCTCCTTCATAACAGGCTTTCTTGAAGGTGTACTGTATGTGTGTGTGTTCAAGGCAATCTGGCACTGAATTTGAATCTCCTCCAGTATTAAAGAACTTGGATGTTAAGAGATTTAATAATTAGGACTGCAAGAGAATGACAAGGCAACTAGCTCATCTAAAGCTTTTGTTTTTTGTTGAAGTTAGGCAGTTGGCTGAAAATCAGTGTATGTATGGGATTCTGTATTGTTTGTGTATGCGCACATGACCCTGTTCTGTACTTGACCCTGTAATGTGTGTGTGTGTGTGTGTGTGTGTGTGTGTGTGTGTGTGTGTGTGTGTGTGTGTCAGTAATGCGACTGGGGAACTCGGCGGAGGCTATAGAGGCGGCCAAGCGTGCGGTGCACCTGTCTGACAGTGTCCTGCGACTCTGCATCACTGTGGCCCACCTGAACCGGGCCATGTACTTCGCCTGTGACAACGTGCTCTGGGCCGGCAAGACGGGCCTGCTGCCCAAACTGGACCAGAACAAATGGAGTCAGAGGTCATTCAGGTGAGGCAGTGGGGGTCTGTCTTGTTTTTGGGCCATCAGGAAGGATCTGTTGTCCATACAGAGAGGTGACTGCCAGATGACGTGAATCATGTCATATTTGTTTTGTTTCACACATTTGTCTGGTTGTGAGTTTCTCAGTTTCTCTTTTTCTTATCTTGGCAGTCTTCCCCTCCCTCCTTCCATCGTTGGATTACTCCATTTGTCATTCAGTTGTTCTCTTCACTTGTTCACTCTTGCTCTCTACTTGTTCACTCATTCCCTTTTTCTCACCCTGACTCTCCCACCTCTTCATTCTTAATTCTCTTATCTGTCCTTTTAGTATTTACTTTTTAGCCTTTTTCTCATTTTGTCACTCGCTCTCTCACTCTCACTCTCTCTCTCTCTCTCCCTCTCTCCACGGTCTGTAGGTATTACCTGTTTGCCCTCATCCTGAACCTGACTCGTGATGCGTATGAGATCGGCCTGCTGATGGAGCGAGAGTCGCGCTGCTGCGGTTCAGCCAAAGCCTCCCTCTCCAGCACGCCAACGGTGCTCACCCCCGAGAACGGTGACCTCCCCGCCACGCCATCCTCCACCTCGGGTTCCGCTTCGCCCTCCCCGCCCCCGCTGCTCCTCCCGGTGGCCCCCTCACTCCCGGCGCTCTCGCTGCGTGTCCGCCGCCAGATGCGCCTGCTGGCCGCCGTCCTGCGCAACAACCCACCGCTCCTGCTCGACCTCCTGAAGAACACCTGCGACATCTTTATCCCGCTGGACCGCCTGGGCATCTACCCCACGGGCAACGGCTTTGTGGGCGCCTGCGGCCTGGCCTCCTCCGTCCTCTCCATCCTCACCATCCTCCACCCCTGGCTCAAGCTCAAGCCTTGAGAGTCGCTCTGGCTTGGGCCACATCGGGGCCATATTGGGGCCAGAGGTGGGGCGAAGATGAGGAGCAGCTCCCAGAGCTGAGAGGGAGACACCTGGGGGAGGAGAGAGAGAAAAGGGGGAGAGGGGGAAAGAGATGGAAGGGCAGAAAATTGGGAGGGATGAGTTTTGAACAATTTTGTTTGTTTGTGTTTGTATTTAGCCGAGGGGGTGACATGCAGAATATCAAACTGATAGTGAATTGGTGTGTGTGTGGGTGTGTGTGTGTGCGTGCTTGCGTGCGTGCTAGTGTGTGTGTGTGTGTGTGTGTGCGCGCGTGCGTGTTAGTGTGTGCGCGCTTGTGTCCATGGCTTTGCAGTCTGATTCATAGTTACACAGCTGGAGCTAACACTGTGCTTCCCTTTGCTCTATGGGCATCTGTCTCCTCTCCCCTCCTCTCCACACAAACCCCTAAAACTCTTGAACTTGCTGCTCAGCTTGCACATCTGAAGCCTCCATCGCTCCATACTAGCCCCCTGAATGCCTCTCGGTGTGGGGGATGCGGTTATTCCCAACATGATAATGGCAGCCAATGGGATTGAGTGACTGAACAGGAACAACTGTCGGTAGAGTTACTCTGAATAACCAGGCACAACTTAAAGATCATGTGTTTTTTTTTCTCTCTGTTCTGTTAGTCTAACAATTAGACTTACTGTGTGCAAAATGGTCAGACTGATCCATTGAAACAGTTAATTCATTTGTTTGTTTTTTGTTTGTTTCTTTATTTGTTTGTTTTGGTGGACCGGATACTATGAGCCATAGTTACAGCCCCCAGTTGCATAGCTTAGCCCTTAAGCGGAAAGTGTGGCGTAAATCAACCCATGCCATTTTGCTTGAGCTCACAGAGTACCGCCAGTGGAAAGAGAAATTAGAAAAACATACCAGTAGCATTTGAGGAGCTTGAACAACAGGGATGTAGGGGGAATTTACACCAGACTTTTCCTTTAAATTCATGAATGTGTCAGAGTTTTAGATGGGAACCCAGTAAGACTGTTTATAGCTGCAGCTACTTAATTGTTTTAGGCAGCGAGACAGAATAATATAAGCTGGATGGTTGATTTGCAGACTGTATATGAATGATCTATAGTTTTTAATTTCTGATCTCTGGAAGTGTTGTAGGACTATGTTTATACACAGTGAAAAGATGTCAATATTTTTAGATGGAGCCTGTTTACCTATATAGATGCAGTTATTTGATATGGCTAATCATATCGTATGGTTGGTTTTTACGGTTGTAAGGCTTAGGTTTTTCTCCGATTTGCTGGGGGAAAAAATAATTTTGCATGTGAGCACTGAGATGAATGATTTTCTCTGCATTAGGAAGAAGTATTGCATTTGAATCACTTACTACTGTACTACTGATCAAAAATCATAAAATGTAATCTACAGTGAGCTCACTAGATTCAGCCCAACTGTGAGAGTGTGTGTTTTTTTTTTTGTTTGTTTTGTTTAGTTTTGTTTTCCGATAGTAATACTCTATGATTTTTATTATTTGTTCTTTTTTGGTAAGCTGAAGTTCATTTTCCTTCAGACTATTTTCCAGTCTTACAAAAGTATTTTTAAAAGGTCTGGAGGTCATAACAGATTACATACATGTACATACCCAAAAAAAGTGGACTGTGGTTACAATATTGGAATGCAAATGTAAAAACCTTAACAAAAATACACTTATTTTGCAAAACTACACAAATTGCCATCCTCAAATAAATAAATAGTATACAGAGAAGTTCTTGTTTTTTGTTTTGTTTTAGAAAACCCTAAACTTAGGGTAATAAATACTGGTTATTGATGAGGCAAGTTAGGGGTAAACATATGAATAGAGGAGCCTGAAAATCAAAGTCATAGTGCCCTTCTTTTAGGATGTTTATGCACAACTGCATACTGTACATGAACCAAGCTTGGCTGCAATCTGCCCTCTTGAAATGTAAAGATTATTTTTTACTGCCTTTAAGGAGATCAGGACAGGAGATCTGCTGTTTGACAACTATCACATTGCAAATTGACAGTTACAGTTCTGAAAGCAATTTAGATCTCTAATTTTTATAATGAGATTGTAGCACATTTACAGTAGTCTTCAAGGGACATGTTATACGGAATTAATGGCCACCCCATCAGCCAATCAGAGAAGAGAATCCCATTGTTAAGGCAGATAATGTGCATTAATCAAACTTATTCCACCGATCTGGTCTGCAAACATGGCCATGGTTTTGTTTTTGTTTTTTTGTTTAACTCATAAATAAATGAAAAAAAAAAACATGCAGTTTGTGTTACTGTCAGTGTCTTATTCAATTACCAAATAAATGTGCTTAGCATCCCTTTCTTCTCTTCAAGTCTGAGGTGAGCCCAAAGACCAGCTAGTATTGCCTCTTTGGCTCTCTCTCGCAGACCTGAAGTCGGCAGTTGTCCTCAAAGCCTTGTAATATGGAAGCAATTTTAATGCCTTTGGTGACAACATTCTGAAATTTCTTGCTGCTAGTTTGTAAATGCTAGTATTTTAAATGGCCACTAGATGGCACTGACATTGTAGTAGAAGATGACCTCCAGCATATGTATACAACATGGTAGTGTTTTACAGACTGGTCACCTGAGCAATGAGGTCATCATGTTAATGATACATCTGGCATATTAACATGTACACATTAATATAAACACCTCCAAGTAATATTTTTTAAATAAATGTTCCTGCCTTTTAGACAGATTAGTAAAGTAACTCTGTAAATAAAGAATTATTATTATTAATTATAATAATGTATATAATATATATATATATATATATATA
>JASCQY010000068.1:1269021-1280569 GCA_030264315.1 Sardinella tawilis
CACACACACACACACACACACACACACACACACACACACACACACACACACACATGCGCGCACACACACACACACACGCACCATCCCCTCTATAGCTACTGCTCTACCTAACTCCCACCCGCCCTCCCTCTCAACTCACATGGACACAGAGAAACAAACAGGCCACAAAGAAAGAGTATAAGTGTGTTTGTCTGTGTGTGTGTGTGTGTGTGTGTGTGTGTAGGGCATAGAGGTGTGTGAGTGCGTGTATGCGCGCATGTAAGTTGGGTGTAAGTATGTGTGTGCATGTAAGTTGTCAGTATGTGTGTGTGTGTGTGTGTGTGTGTGGTAGAGAGAGAGGCCGTTCTCACAGCATGCAGCTGTTAGTTGTCTGAAAGCACAAGCGCAGGTGTGTAAAGGAAGGGGCTTAAAGGAAGGGGAGGGGCATGGAGAGGGACAGGTAAGGGTGAGTGGAGAGCAGTGAAGCAGGAGGTGAAGCATAATGTGCGTGTCCCCTCCTCCTTCTCATGATTGGTCGTTTTCTGCAGGGGGCGTAGTGGAGTTGGCGGAATCCAGTTCCGATTTGCTGGAGATCCGATCTAGTTCAGCCTGTACATCTGTCAGTCCCAGTTTAGAACCTAAGGAAGCAAAACTCACACATGTTAAAAAACGGGAAAACACAGTGACCACAGCAGGTGTGCACACAGACAGACAGACAGACAGACAGACAGACAGACAGACAGACAGACAGAGACACACACACACACACACACCCACACACACCCACACACACAGCTTTATTTCAGTTAGCAGCACTATTGTTGGGCAGTTGAGTATAGAGCAAAAAAACAAGCCCAACAAAACGATGGTTATGAATATAACCGCGGTTCTATGAGTTTCGGATGACCGCCAGAGGCGGTGCTTTCACCACATGGATGTCCATCGCACATTCGAGAAACGAAATAGAACTAGAACTCTGGGTAGGCCTTCACCAAGGCCAAAATAAATAAAATAAAAAGCAGAGTAATGACTGTGCATGTGTATATATATATATGTGTTCTCCTACCTGACTTTCTGACTGTGCCTGGCGTACTGCTACCTGTGGCTGGCTGTCCACCTGGTCCAGGTGACCCGGCCTTCTTGGTGAGCAGACTGTTGAAGAAGTTAGCCAGCACCCCTTCGCTGGTCTGGCCCCCTACAACACACAAGATTAACATTAAAGCCTCACACACACACACACACACACAAACACAAACACACACACACCCTGCATCCACGATTAACCTGCAACACCAACAGACATTCCATCATCCACTTAAATATAAGTTCCAAAATGAAAGGGTAAAAACACTCACAAACATTATGGAAAATCTACACTATCATGGGCTAAAACAGACAAAGAAAAAGACAGCTGAGTAGTTCGATGAGGAGAGAAGGCTGGCATCAGGAGCCAATCAAAGAAGAGAACCATCAGTAGTGGCAGAGAGAGTAGAAAACCAGTGGTCTGACCTGATGTGATCCCAGTCAGAAAGGAGTGATGACACCGCGAGGATAAGAGGAAGGAGAGACGAGGGGGGTGGGCAGGATGAAGAAAGGGAAAAAAAAGAGAGAGAGAGAGAGAGAGAGAGAGAGAGAGAGAGAGAGAGAGAGGAAATAGTAATAGAGGGAAGAGAAGTTTAGAATCAAGGGGAAAGGTGAAAAAAAGAGAGGATGAGAATGAAGGGAAAAGAAAGGGTATGATACAGAGACAGAAGAGGAGAGAGGGATGGAAGAGGCTGTGGCAGAAAAAGAGAGGGATGCAAGAAAGCACAGAATAGAGAAAAAAAGAGAGAACATACAAGAAAGGGTAGAAGGAGAGATGGAGGGAGGGAGATAGATAGATAGTAGATAGACAGAGAGAGAAAGATAGATAGATGGATAGAGAGACAAGAGGGAAGGCTTGTATCCTCAGGTGTCTGGTCTCATACACACCTTTCATGTTGGGATCAATCTTCTTGGTACCTGATTGCATGGGCATGACGTTAGCCACGTTAGCCGCCGCAGAACGGTTGCTGGTCCGCGGGGAGCCAGTCGGGGCTCTGTTGGTGGGGTCCTACACACACACACACACACACAATAAGAATTCACCACGGTATTGTAATACTTCTGCCTTATGCAAAAAAAGGAGAGAGAGAGGGAGAGAGAAAAAGAGAAAGAAAGAAGAGGAAGGAAAGTGGACTCACCACTGGTCTGCCAGCTGTGACAGGCGGTTGCTTAGCCAACAGAGACTGCAAAAGCACAAGCCAGTATTGTTATTTCACAGTAAAAATGGGCACGTACACGCACACACAGCAGGCTGGGACAATGCACACACACACACACACACACACACACACGCACGCACACGCACGCACGCACACGCACGCACACACACGCACAATATTTTTCTTACTTTAATTTCATGTGTTTGTGTGTGTGATGTACAGATGGGGAATTACTGTAGTTCATCACCTGTAGTTTCACTAAGAACACCTGGTCATCTTCAGCCAACACCTCCTTCTCATGGACAAACTGACAAGACAAAGACAGACATGTATCACAGATCAATCACAGCTGCAAATTCTTCACCATCTGCCAGAGAGAGGCTTTTCTATACTGCAGTTTGACCCAAATCATTCATGCTTATTCTTCATACTTTATTTTCTTTATTTTCTTTTAGCAAGCTCTGTTTAGGCCATTCTCTGCATTACTGTGATTAGATCTTCCCAGCTTTTCCAGGACTTCAGTACTCAAATACTTTCTAGCACCTTCATGCCTGGTAAAAGGTCTCCATGAGGGGGGAATCTGGTTCGGATCTGTACGGTTCTCTCTCTGTCCCTCATCCTTACCTTCCTAACGGGGGGCTTCACAATCACCTCCTCAAACACATCGTCTGGTTTCAACGTCTGAAAGTTCTCGTGCAAGATGGAGATCTTCTTCTCATTGTCCCAACCTGCTGGACTGTACACACACACACACACACACACACACACACACACACACACACATTAGATTAGTTAGATATAGCAACACATACAGACACAGTGTGTATTACAGTATGCAACAAAATGTGGTTTGTGACAATAAAAAATAAAGCTGAATTTAGATGGTCTGACAGTTTGTCTTGTACATATAAAAAGGCACCTGTGCAGTTTTCAGCATTATGAGTCCAATTCCATGAGCTCTGTACATTAGTATGCCGTCCTTGTCTAAGATAACAGTGTCTGCATAATCAAACACAATTTGGACCTTGTGGCCATTTCAGGAGGAAAAATATTATGTTAAGCCTGTTGGTTCAGTATTCTGCCTGCTTTCATCTTGGCTTTCATTGCTCATATCATAAACAGCCTAGTAGATGGAAATACAAAGTCTGTTTCATATATTCACACACTCACACTCTCACACACACACACACACACACACTCAGGTCCAATTGTAGGGCGAATCATAGCCTGCCTCTGAGTGGTGTGCCTGGATTATTTCAATACATTGCTTACTGTCTACAATGTTTATTTTGTGCTTTCAGATTTTACGTTAACATGTTTGGAATGACAGAATACATAGATACTGATCAGATGTTAGCAAGACACAAACATCGCCATAACCCCCCCCCCCCATTTCAACCTACACTAGATAAAAATCTAGATGAGGCTTTTTCTTAACAGTGACACACCCAGTAGCATAAAGCGTTCATTTATGACCTTTTCAGTAACTGATGGATTTCAATCTGACAGGCTGTGTGCATGCGTCATCGCCCACTGGCCCAACATAGTGGAGTGAAGTAGAGTACGACAGCTCTAACGTGTGTGTGTGTGTGTGTGTGTGTGTGTGTGTGTGTGTGTGTGTGTGTGTGTGTGTGTGTGTGTGTGTGTGTGAGCGATGACTCATAGCCAGTGATTTGTAGACAGGTAGCCGTCTCGCTCTCTCACTCACACACACACACACACACAGTAACATGTACACATATATTTTACTACATATGACAGGCCATGCAATCTGGCGAATCTGTCTGAAGATAGACAGCTATTCTGAAAGAAGAGGTTTGCATTATGTGGGTGGGAATGAGATTGCTGGCTGACAATAACAGGGCTGACAATAATCACAGGGTTCTTAAACAAGGACTGAATGTTTTTGGCTTGCAACAAGCCTGGGTCTTGACCAGTCCCTCGTTCTACACTATCGTGGTCTACAAAGGGTCTGGACTTTCACGCATTGAGAACAATTTCTTGCTGGAGGTGTTTATGTTCAAAAAGATTGGATCGACCCTTGACTGATAGCCTGTAGTATTCTTGCGCTGCTTCACTCTGACAGCTAATTGGCCAGGAGATTCATTCTCCTGGAGGAATCCCACTCAAGGAAAGAAAACCCAAACAGAGCTACGAAGAGACATGAGAATCGAGCGGAATTGCGTAGGAAGGCTATGGCCAGGCTAGCTTGCAACATAACCTTGTTCAAAGAAATTGAATTCAGTATTTCTCTAGAGGCACTTAGAGGCACTTAGCAAATCAGAGCCAAAACTCAGACATGAGGAGAAGCTGGGTGTGACACTGAGCCACATGATGAGCCGAGCCCAGAAACCATAGCAACACAGAGCCAATGATAGGATGGGACACATGCTCAGTGTCATGGAGACATACAGTAATTAGCATCGTTAGCATTATTTGTATCATTATCGTATGAACAGACTTCCCAATTATTTTCCCCCTAATTTTGATAAGATGGAATGCCAATCTCACCGGAAGTGTGGCAGTCAACAGTAGTTGCGATGTTTAGCAGAGCAAGTCGTAATGTGTGTTTGGATGACAGACTTAAAACATCTGTAGGTTTGGTCTGCTAAATCTCGTTCTAATCGGAACAGTCTGAAAAAGTCACCCAGCTGTAGCGGCATAAAGGAGGAGATGGCGAGTGACTCACATGAAGACTGCGTCCCTCTCCACCACTTGGGCGACCATGTTGAAAGGGAATCCGTAGAGCCGGTGCACCAGGTACTTGTACAGGACGTCCAGATTCTTCCCCTCCTTCATGGACGTGTAGAGGAGAGACGCCCCGTCTGCAGGAGGGGTTAAAGGTCAAGGACAACACAGCAGCAGACCAATAATGCAGAAATCGACCAATGACCAATGACTTGCATGGCCATGGACCAATAACAACACAGCAGAAGATGAACGGACCAATAAAAGCTCCATCAATGGCCTCTATTGGTGGCACTAGGATAATAATAATTACTACACTGAATTCCAACAGTACAGGATAAATAATAAAGATAGGATAATAGGATAACACTACATGGATTTAAGGCATCAATTCTGTAAAAGTTCTATTATCAATGAACAGGGACCAAACAGTACCACAGACAGGTACTGAATTCAATATAATGTATATGAATGAGGGCTTCTAGCGTAGCATGCTAACAGCGTGCCAAGGATACACTGCAGACAGAAGCGTCTGATATGGGACTGGATGAAGTCTAAGTGCTCGTCTCTGTAATCGTGCTCCTTCTCCAGGGTGCTGATGGCGTCACACTGCAGGACAAAAAAAGGACACATACAGGTTAGGATGCCTTTTTGCATCAATGTGATGAATGCCATTCATAAAATTAAAAACACATGTGCTCCACTACTGCCTTGGGTTTTAGACTGGCTGGTGTGAACAGTGTATAGCTTAGTAGCACAGGACAAGACTTGAGTATCACAACAGTCTCATCATAGTAAGGGTGTGTATGCAGGTGCGTGTGTGTGCATGTGTGCAAGAGAGCAAGGAAGATAGACATATATCAAGGGAAAACCTCAGTCTGTCTTTGTATGTGTGTGAAAGAGAAAGATACAGAGAGAGAGAGCAAGAGAGCGAGAGAGAGACAGGAAGTGTGTGTGTGTGTGTGTGTTCACCTTAGTGCAGACCACCACTATGGGCAGGCCCAGGTTGTGTGTTAGTGTGTTATCTCCAAGCGGTAGTAAGACACTCTCCTCCTCTTGGTCTGGGTTGCGGCGCTGTGTTACGGCTTCTAAGTCACTTCCTGGTTCCGCATACTCCTGAAACTGCTTCATCACTGTGCAGGAACCGACACACACACAAAATCATAAATAGAAAGGCAATTCAACATCTCAACACTCATAAAGCTTCAGTCACTCATGGTGATTGCAGTTGCTTTCAAAATTCAGAGAATAACAACAACTCATCAATAAACTGACCAAGAACTACATCACCAATGGCCTCAATAAGTGACACTAGGATCGTCAGCACAATGTTACATTCCAGCACAACACAGGACAGAGTTCCCTCAGAACTACATTACATTTTCCAACAACACAGGATACAGTTCCCTCAGAACTACATTGCATTTCCAACAACACAGGACAGAGTTCCATCAGAACTATACTGCATTTTCCAACAGCACAGGACAGAGTTCGACAGTCAATCAGTGTTACACTGTTTCAACACTACGGGACGGGATCCAACTGCTAAGGAATTTTATTGTCCTTCTACGCTTCCCGTTTTAAAGAGTGAAAGACAGGGTCAGCTGAGAAACTAAATAAACGCCTTAACTTCTGATCTCTGGGAAGTCATTATTGTATGGATGCTCTAGTGCCCTCTTCAGGTTGAGGTCCAAACTAGAAACCAAAATACTGTTTGATCCAGGCTCTACTGAGCTGCGACACAGTAATCAGCTACATTCTTCACCATGGAGCCTCACAGAACAGTCTGGGCGCTTGTCACACAGCACATGCAGGGGGAGCACAGTGTGTCCCCTTTACGCGCACACGCACGCACACACACACACACACACACTCACACCCCTGTGTAAAGGCTCTCCATCTCAGGTGAGACAAGGGAGCTTGCCGATGTGTTCACAAATACACATAGACGCTCTCTCCAAGTCCAACACATAAGTCTAACATACTGTACAGCTGTGTTTCAGCTCTCTCACAGTGTTGGGCGAGATACAGAGCTTATCCATGTGTTCTCTACGTGTGTGTACACACACACACACACACACACACACACGTGTGCGCATGCACACACACACAAACCTGTGTACAGGCTCTCTCTGCTTCAAGATAGATCTGTGAGATGTATAGTTTATCAATGTGTTCCCACACACATGCACTTACGTCTGTGTTCCAGCTCCCTCATGGTCTCAGGCGGGACGCGGAGCTTGTCGATGTGTTCCCTCAGCACGCTGGCCCACTTCTGCAACGAGTCGAGAGCGAGCCACGGCCGGGACATGTCCACCACCAGCAATGCCACTGTGTGGGGCAAGCTCTCAGCCGACAACACAAACTTCTGCAGGCCTTTGTGGTACAGGTCGCCGTCCAGCACCCAGGCATTACAGCGCGCGTGGTCTGAAGATGAAACCCCACACACGTGTATTTAAACACAGACATTTATGTATATACATACACACACACACACACACACACACACACACACACACACAGACACAAACACACACACAAATACTGTGTACTCAAAAATGCACCTACAAACACGCACACAAACAGTCAAACTCTCCAAAACTCAAAGCACTCAAGATAGATCTACCAAAACAATAGAATGGAAAACAGAATAAAAAAATAAAATACAGTAAAAAATTTGTAAAATAATCTGCAAACAAATCCAACCTTGTCACATCATCTTGTCTCAAAAAGCTAACACACATTCCAACCATTTCCACTCAATAATTATGCGTATGAACAGAGCCACAGCAACATCAAAGGAAGATCTGAAGTGTCAATGGGCTCCTTAATCATAATTAAATCAGCTTTGAGAACTACTCTAGACCATAGACAGAACAAGGGACGCAATGTGGAGTCATATTCCTGAGCCTCAGTTTGGTACGAGAAGTGTCACCAACATGAGAGTTGTACTGATACTAAGGCATCGCTCATGCTAGCTAAAAAAATTAACGTTTTGCTCACAAATACTGCTACAGTTCTGTATGTACTGTATTGAAGACACAAAATATGCCATAGGAATGACTGAACATCAAGTAAGCCTCATCACTGTGCAGTGCATCAGCTCAACAGAACCAGTAAACCTGTCTAGAAACCGATAGAAAGACTGTTTATGTGGAGCATCTTATAAATAACCTGCAAGATGTGGCCCATCATGTAGCGTATAATAGCAACTGAGGTCACAGAACCATGACTGAGCAATACTGAGGTGGTCTGTGTGGCAGCAGAGGCTCCAAGCACCAATAAAAACACAGACTTCCTCTTAAAGGGACAGTATGCAGTTTCCGTTTGTATTCTAATGGTTCTGAAACAGGCCGACTTTGCAAATACTTCTGCCCATCAGAATGCATTTTTATGCCGATCAGGTTTAGAAGTTCTATCTGATGTGCATCTTTTGTAAAAAACAAGTAAAATACCTGGTGCTATGTCTGGAGATAAGCTAAGATGCAAACTGCTTTACAGCACCCTCAAAAATAAATAAACAACCACCAGCTCCAACAAGTGAAATGTAATGATATTCTTTCGAATAATACTGATCAATATTGATTAGCATTGAAATTTACGGGCAAAAGAATAGAACACAAGGTGGCAAATCCAATCAGAAGTCTTACCGTCAATGTCTTCATCATGAACGTTGAAGTATAGATATTCTAAGCCACGCCCCCGCATATACTCCTCCACACCTTGCAATTTGGCCACCAGCGTGGTCTTACCTGAGCCCACCTCACCTGCAATAACAGAGAGACAGAGAGGGAGAGGGAGAGAGAGGGGAGGGAGAGAGAAAGAGAGAGAGAGAGAGGGGTTGGTCAAGGCAGTTGGGAGGAGGATTCTGGATATATCACCAGCTACAGCGAATCCATGCAATCGTAAAACGCATGTGCAGCAATGGCAAATAATAGAGACCATGCATTCAATTTCAAACTATGACAGAAAAACAAGCTAAGACACACGAGACACGCATCGCACACATACACCCCAAGACAAATAATGCCAAGTTCTTGCTCTTATGCTCATGCTCTTATAAACAATAACAGACTCGTAAACAACGACAGTACACATCCAGATAGCATAGATGCAGAGCGTAATGAAGTAAGATACTTTCTAACACGCGTTTGCGCACAGAGAACATTGTCTTTGCATCAACTGTACACGTCCTCGATCAAAGAAACCTTTATGTAACATTAACTCAGGTGTGCCAACTGGCAAACAATGCTAGCAAGCTAACATGCACAGGCAAGCAGCGTGTATGGTCAGCTTACACAAGGGGACCTGTCACAAGCACGGCGGGTGCAGTACTGATTAGCGTCTGCTAACGGGGATTATCGGACCGACTGGGCAACTGTTGTCAGGCTGAGTGAGCAGAGCAGTCTTAAAAGGAACCTCTCATTGCAAGACTGTGATTGTAAATACAACACTCTATCAGTCCGACAAAGGACGCTAGGTCCAATGGTCCATCCGACCATTCATTGTTTCCAGAGCGGAGAACACAGACGCGTCCTGGCTCCTGATTCTGGCTAGCGTATCGTGTCAATTAGCAACCAGCGAGCGAGGCCATCGGCTTAATGCAAAGAGACAACCCTGGGGCGAGACACTCGTTCTCACGATTTGTTTAACACGACTCAATGCATTAGCTACTACCAAGCTAGGATGGGCAAGGTTGGCAGAATAGCCTGGCCACCGCTAACGTTATGCAGTGAGACAGCACAACGGTACCATTGACTATCGAGCGCATACTCACCCATAAGCACCACATTCTTCCCGGATGGCAATTTAGACCTTGAACGCGTTGATACTTCACTTAATATGGATGACCTTAAAGAGAGATCAGAAACGACATTAATAGGTGAAATCACAACCATTCATAACATAAATCATGGGATGGGACCATTCATAGCGGCTGCTGAGATGGCTAGCTAGCGTTACCTGCTTCATCAATTTGCTTGTTAGCCACTAGCTATTGTCAGCCAAGGTTCTGTGCAGTAAGCACAAGGAGTGCAGATACAGTCTACAGCGGCTGCATCATCGTTACAGAACTGGACTTACCAGAGATTCTGTCCATCCTCCTCGTCCGTATTCTGGTTATCTGCTGTACTGTTGTGGACATTAGAGCTAGCAGATAATAGTGTATTCCTCCCTGCCGCCGCCATCTTCGCAGGCTTGTGACAACCCCTGGGAAGAGCCCGGATGTAGCGCACAGTAGCAGTGTCAGGGGCGTGGTGCGGGTGCGGTACACAGCGAACCAACCTGTCAAATCCTCATCAGTCATACCAATCAACTTGTCAAACCACATCCACACATGTAGACTATACATACAGTACACAGAATCTAGGTTTATATAGTACACGCTCTTTCATGCACAAGACAATGATACCCTGAAACAGAGAGGCCAGTAGGCTAAAGTTAAAAAAAAAGCACATTCAGTTCAGGGCCTGGGCACATGAGTTTAGGCACATTTCATGAAAGTAAGCCTTATGGATAACGATTTTCGGACCAAACGGTCACTGCAACTGCATTAATTTTTAAATTCATTCACCGAATAGCATGCCATCAAGCAAACAATTCTCATGGTTTGTAGTCTAAATGTGATCTCAGAACATATGCGTAAAGTGTGAATTGTTTAGTCAGTGGACTGGGATTGCACTGCGTCGTCTAATGCACACGCACCTGAAACAAAGCATGGTAGCAATGAAAACAACGGGCCATGACAGCATTTTGCTTCCATTAGATGGCGCTACCGTACCACTTGGATCGTGCCTTCACATATTTTCAGGCAAGAGGGGGCGAGAGAGTGAACTTTATTGGCCGTCCGCTCTCTTCACCACCCTACCTGCGAGACGAAGTCGGCGCGAGAAGTCCCTGCAGCGGTTCTCCTCCGGTGGCACCCGATGGGCCCCACACTCACACAATTTGACGGTAGACACGCGGACCTTAAACTGGAGACGGACGAGATCTATCGTTACCGTAGCCTACTGCTTGAAAAAATGATCACTGCAACGTGCCAAACGTTCACTCATACCTAAGAGAAGGGAAGTTAGCCGCAAAAGATCTGGATACATTTTCATGTTTGCTGGAGGTAAGGGCATGCACGTAGTCCTGTTTTTACAATACTATCAACATTGATCTGTAATTTCAGAAATGCATAGAGTATGCCTCTTGAAAAGCAATTGTAACTAATGCTTCCAAACTTCACTATCTTTTTATAGGCTACTGTTTTTGGTAAACCTGGCGTCATTGTGTTTTAGAAATTGAACTGGAAATTACCATTAGACCATTAGGCTACCTACATCAATCGAGGCTATCTAGTCTTCACCGTGTTGTATATAACGCCATTATAGCCCATGCTTGCCGGCTTAGATGGTTTTGGTGGAGGTGAGTTTTGTGTGATATCAAGTCTTGGCTGTTGCATAATGAAAAAAAAAAAACAATTTACCTGGATAGAAAATGCCCGTGCACCTGATAACCTTTTAGATTTCAGATTTAGATTAGTCCTATATTAACAATTATTTGCATGAGTGCTCCTTTCTCTTCCTCACACACACACACACACACACACACACACACACACACACACACACACACACACACACACACACACACAC
>JASCQY010000068.1:1284512-1292012 GCA_030264315.1 Sardinella tawilis
GTGTGTGTGTGTGTGTGTGTGTGTGTGTGTGTGTGTGTGTGTGTGTGTGTGTGTGTGTGTGTGTGTATATGTGTGTGGTTGTGTGTGTGTGCACATGAGTGCATGTGTTTGTATGTGTGTGAACATGAGTGCATGTGTGTGTGAGCATGTGTGTGTGTGTGTGTGTATGAACATGAGTGTGTGTGTGTGTGTACTGTATATGTGTGTGCACACGCATATGTATAACAGAGATGGAATATTAAGGATGGAAGTGAGCATATGTGAATGGACATACTATGGACAATGCTGATAATACATTATGTATTTTGCACGTTAATTATTAAAGAGAGAATCTTTTTGGTGCAGTCTCTTGTGTTGTTATCAGTCCTCTGTAAGAATACAGAATTGGCTCCTTCAAACATTAGCAACTTTGAGTGTGTCTGTGAACTTGGAAGGATAGCTGACTGTGTACCGACAGTATTTTAGATGAGTGTCCTTGGACATAGCTGACAGTAGCAGAGAACAAGGCACTTAGCCTTCTCAGGTAATGTGAGCAGAATATATCTGCACACTGCAACAAACACTTTTGTACAGCCTACAATAAGGATAGGCTATAGCAGTGGTTTTCAGAGGGGGGGGGGGGGATGTCAGCAAGTTGGAGGGAAATCATTAATGGAATAAATAAAACTGTAAAAAAATCTGTTGCATATTATTACGCCTACTATTATTGTTATTATTATTTTCCTTTCTATAATCTCTTTCTGATTGGCTGGCATTCAAACATGTCAAAACAATCTATGGTCCCAACATGAACACATAAACAAACCAGAGTAGCCACAGAGACTTTTGCACCAGCTACCTCGCTCTGCTAACCTGGACAAATCTTTCTAAAGAAAAAGACCTGACGAGCAGCCCAATAGATCAGATCAGAAGATGTGGCCAAGAAAGCTGTGCAAATACAGTATGAGGCAGCATATATAAAATATGGATTTACAGTCATGTAATGTATAAGGGATACAAGCTTCAAAATCCTCTCAAATGATTCAGAACTTTTTTTTGTCACAGTAGCCTACTGTCAGACAATCTTTGCTTTTGTCGCTGTGTTATTTAGAGGGGCCTTAGCTGGAATCTGCTGGTATATGGGGGGCCTTGTCTTGAAAAAGTTTGGGAACCCCTGGGCTATAGAATAGTCAGCCTAAGTTTCTAATGACTAAGAGTGGTGAAGGCCACTGGCAAGAAACATGCAAATATTTGTCAATAATTCTGTCAGTCATTATTAAGTCTATCAAGATTCATCTCTCTCCTTTCCTGGGTAAGTAACAAAAGAAAGATAGAAAATGAATCAACATCTGCAGAAAAAGTGCAGAGAATAACAAAACTGATTCAGAAGGTAAAAACATTGGAACAAAGACAACACTAAATGAGTTATCCGGAGTGAATCAAACCGAAGCCCTGTTGTCTGACGCTGCCAAGTGCTGTCGATAGGCATCGGAATGCCAGTCGTAGGTACAACGTAGACAGAATTCGAACTGGCCGTTACCGGCAACAGATTAGGGCATATGAAAACGAAACAGATATGCCCTAATCAGTTAGTAGTAGCGGCCAGTTCGCGAATTCGGTCTACGTTGTACCGACTGCTGTCATTCTGATACCTATCAACAGCACTCGCCAGTCTCAGACAACAGGGCTTTGGTTTGATTCTCTCCGGATAACTCCTTTAACACAGGCTACTATTCCTAACTCGAAAAGTACTGTACCGATTTGGATGAAATTTTCAGACAATGTGGGTGTTAGGACAAGGAATCCATGATTCAATTTTGGTGGTGATCCGTAACACCATCTGGACTTTGCATTGGTCAGTGACCCATATTGTCTTTACGGAGGTCTGCGCTTTGCACTTTGCTCTCTTATACTAGCCAACACTGAGATGTAATAAAGACAATCTTGACTCCTGTATGTTGTCGTATCATTCTGTAGGCTAACGTTACTGTTTGCATTCTGGAAATAAATTTTAGCCATGTCTACAGTCAGCTTTCCTTAAACAATGAAAAAAAAAACTATCATAACATATCTCACAACTTGAAATATGCGACAAGGCTCACAATAGCCTATTCTGTCTGTCTGAATAGGCCTTAAGGGCTCTATCTTGGTCAATATTCCATGATCTTTGATTTTGCATCGGAACTAAAGAAAAAGGTATCAGAAACTCTGACGGAATGATATAAGAGTTGTACCGGAAGTCTCAGAGGTGACATTTTTTACAACAGGACAAACATGAGAACGGCATGGGCACTTCGGTAACATTGTAATGATTGAAAAATCACCTCTTAAACATAAACAAGACGTTTGTAAGTACTTTTTTTAGACATGGCATTTTGGACGTGTAGGCTTTTTAGGCTTAAGGATCCTTTACTTCGAGGAACGCATGTACTCATCAGCGGGTCAGCGTCTCCAAGCTCAGTAACCACTGACAGGTAAGAAAGGAAAACTAATGTTAGCAGTCCTTTGGTTTGTGTATTTATTCTTGGTTTATCTTCTGACTATTTCCCCATGTGTTTTATAATTATATTTTCCACGCCATGTTATCTGCGCTTAGTCACTGTGTAGTTATGCCTAGTAATAATCGCTGTTGTGTAAATTGGATGTGTTTCTGGTGACTTTGCTTGTAGCATCGGCATCCCTGCTATTCAGTTCGTGCGAACGATTAAAAGTACGACTTGGTTTGATGAGAATCTGACGGAGGACAATGCCAACTTCATGCGACAAGAGGTTTCTGAAGATTTCAAGCAGATGATTGCGGACAAACTTTACCCCCTGAAAGACGAGCCCTGGCCTCGCCATGAATGGCAAGAAGGTAACGTTATGGCAACAGACGCTGACTTGGTAGAAGATGGCGTTATTCAATCTCCTGTTTTTCTAAGCTTTAAATGACCTCTGTTGAGTGCCCAATGATCACAGTGACACTATTGTCACAGTGAAAGTAGATGATGTGATCTACCCATAGCCTTGCTTTCGTGGTGACAGTCCACCACAATATTGTAAGTGCATTTGTAAGAATACCAGGTTGTAAGTCACCAATCTTTTGTTTGTGTCTTTTCTAGGCAGTAAAAGAGTTGGATTGGTCGCTATAAAGTTGGGAATGATGCCAATATGGACAAAGTCAGGTGACAGGCATGTTGTGACCCTACTTCAGGTATGGTAGCCTCTTGCAGCCCCACTAGGCCTCATTGCCAAAGAAGTTATCATTGTCAAAATGTGCAAAGCTCTCTGCTTTTTGAGTCCCTAGTTATCCGTTTATTGTGGTCATGTAAACGGGCTAACAACACCGCGTATTCATTACCCCTTGAAAGTGCTTCGTGCAGAGCATAAAAATTGTGGGATTTGTGAAAATTCCAGAGGGCCGAGGGGGTGGATTTGGTGACGTCACACACCCAAGCCTAAACTGTTCTGCTGCTATGTTGACCAAATATGTTAGAATATGTATGCATTTATTTAAAACAAGCAATGGTGCGGTTAGTATATGAAATTTAGGCACCTAATAAAATTGCATGACGGACTGCCCTTATAATTTGTGCTACAGATTTTATTTATGATTCATTGCGTCTTGCAATCTTCGTGCCCATTATAGAACAACTTGCCTTGGCAAAATTCAACTTCTGCTCGAAAGAGGGGCCTGGGCCTGGGCTGGCCATACTTCCTATGATGCTGCAAAAATTTCGTGTTATTAAGGCGAACATAAACTTGACGTCATAGAATATCAGAATGTTAAGGTGTGATATAGGCCTATTACTGACTGACCCTCCTACAGTGAGCAGCAGCAACTTTTTTGTTTCGCGTTCAAGTCAGTCTGGCCAAGCAACCTATTTACTGCATTTCCTGTCCAAGAATTTCGGGCACCAATGACAGGCAAGCTTTACTCCCAGGTGAAGGAAGCAGTCTTAACAACTTTACATTAGATTCCGTCTCTCAGAAGTTGGTTAGTATGCGAGACGCTTGCGATGGGAAAAGCAATCTACTATTTATTGAAACTATTGTAATTTGCATTAGGCCGTTCATAAAACTAGGCAGTATACGACTAGGCCTGCCTACCTAAACTGTTGTTTGAACATTAGGCTAATTCATGGTCATTGTTCCACTGCTGGGTGATTGTCCTAGAAATCTCTGTCATTGATCCAAATATCTCTGTGATTCCAAGCGCAATTTCTAACAAGCTTACTCCTGCATGTTATCAAAACAAGTTTCATAACCGACTTACACAAATCTGTACGCTTTACCTTTTCTTGCATGGAAATTCTACTGTATGTCATCCTAAACAAATAGCATTTAAATTTTGATTTTAGGTGTTCTAAAAATATGAAGTTTATTTTCGTTTCGGGGGTTTCTCCAGTGAAAATAATCACTTGTAGCTTTCCTAGGCTGCATTCTGAAGTGCCGATCAAGGTCAAAGCAGGGGTTACCGCGCACACATGCCACTGTTCTGTCCGCTTTTGATTTTAGAATGGTTTATTTGCGCTAACTGTTTGTTAGTCACATCGTTTATTGTCATAAATAATCAAAATCTTATCCCAACCGGATATAAAAATAATTAAGTAGAGACGGGGGTATCAAAACCACAAAGGGGGATGACCCCCCCCACACACAAATCGCACCCTGCAAAAAAAATGTAAGATATTCCTTCAAGGGCTGTTAAATGAAATTGCATAACATCCACACACAAAGCTAAAGTGATCTTTTGTTGTGTTAGGTGAAGGATTGCCACGTGCTTAAACACTTGTCCAAAGAGGAGTTTGACGGCACCTGCCCCGCCCTGCTGGTGGGAGGGAAGACCTGCTCGCCATTTTATGTGAGAGGAATCTCACACACACACACACACACACACACAGCCCTTTCCCTTTCAATGAAGTTATTTTTTTCATTCCTATTCCAGTCCCTGGGTATGTTCAGACACCCCACAGTCACTCTCTCTCTCTTTCTATCACACACATACACACACACACACACACACACCCTTGTTCATGCAGAGGTGTGTATTTAGGGTAGTCTAGCTGCTACTGAAAGGGTTGAATAGTGCTGGAGTAAGTCTGTGCTCTTGGGGAGAAGAATGGGCCCACAGATTGCCTTCAGACAGGGGGATAGAAGCTTAGCTCTGGAATGAATGGGGTGCGTATGTGCGTGTGTGTGTGTGTGTGTGTGTGTGTGCGCGCATGCAAGCAAGTGTGTGTGTATGTGAAAGGAAGGGTGCTTGTGAGCGCGACGGAATGATGTCTGTATTTTTTAAAGCCAGCTGCTGGCTTTAATATGTAAAATTCAGATCAAACATATAATTCAGAAAGCATCACTTCTTTGCTTAATTAAATATTCTGCACGTTTTCTGCAATTTACATACGAATGACTTTTGTTTCCTCAGACTTTTTACTTCCCGCTCCTTTCAGTGTGTCAGGGAGAAAAGAATCACTTCTATGCAAATGATTTCATATAGTTTTAGTCACGGGGTTCTTTCTCGGCCAAGCTTTTGGATTGAGTGTGTGTGTGTGTGTGCTTGTTTGTGTTTGTGTTCACCAAACAGACATAAGCCTTCAGTCTTGTGTCAGATGAGGTGATGAGTGAGGACAAAAAAAAAAAAAACAGTTTGTTTGTGTCATCAGTTGGAACAACTCTGTTTGGCCCTTGGAGGCCTCCGTAGATGATTTTATGCCTGGAGTGTTCTGTGTGTCCTCATTGAAAGAGGAAAGTGTTGTTTTGTTTCCAATGCTGATCTCATGTTTACAAATGAAGACCACTGCCAGAGGAATACAATATGGAGACAGAGAGGGAGAGAGAGAGAGAAAGAGAAGGAGCCAGAGGTGGTGAGCAAGGAGAATCGGAGAGAGAGCGAGAGGCTGATGGTGAATTTCTTCCTGACTGATATTTGATCTGATCTGAATGCTAAATGACTGTGTTGGCGGTTTTGTTCAGGCAATTGACGTGTGTTATGTGGTTATGATATGTCTCATTATTCTGTGGTTGAATGATATAGGGCTAGTCGTAGTGACTCTCAGGGATGCTGCTGTAAGCTCCATTGACTTTGAACGGGCCTTCCCAATCTTTAGAGGTTTGTTTCTGGTTCACGTCACAAGGTAGAGACCGTTGTTGAGCTGCATAGCATACAGTAGTTGTACCAATTTATAGTACAAATACTGTATATTACAGTATAATTTTTGTTTACAGTTTAGTTTGTGAGTGTTCATCAAACAAAATGGTTACAGTCATTTTCTTTTTAACTCACAGTGTAGACGAATACTTTTTGTCCTGTTGCCCTATTGTTCTTGATCTTCTGAAGAAAAGTACAGTATAATTTTTGTTTACAGTTTAGTTTGTGAGTGTTCATCAGCATGAACCACAAAATGGTTACAGTCATTTTCTTTGACTCACAGTGTAGCTGAATACTTTTTGTCCTGTTGCTCTATCGCTCTGTCTTCTGAAGAAAAGTACATTCATTTCATTCAGCAAATTTTATTCAAAGCAAGTTACATTTGTCAGCTATGAATGACTTCAGGGACAGTCTAGCCTAGCGCAACTTTAAGGTTTATGTGCCTTGCTCGAGGGCACAACAGTGGCAGCTGCGATTCAGACCTGCACTTTCCACACTACTGCTAGCCACCTGGTTCCTTAACTGCTATGCCACCATCGCCCAAGTACCCCCAGTCCTGTCTCCCTACTGCTTATAAATGTATAATATTGAATTATTTTGGTAATTGTGTGGCATTAGAAAATCATTGTGTACACTGTTATATTTCAAGTTATCATCCTGTGGAGATCGTCGAGAGCAGGACAGTAGCCTAGTGTTCCTACTGTAAGAAGGTAGAGGGCTGCACAGCGCTTTTTGAACTCTTTGGCAGGCGAGAGAAGTAAAGAATGATGCTCAAAGTTTTCTCATTATGTTCACTGATCTGATCTTTGTCTGCTATGTAACAACAAAAGATTGTAGTACAGTTTCTCAGAACAGCAGAAGAACTGCTAGCTCAGCAGAGAGAGAGAGAGAGAGAGCGCGTGTGAGAGAGAGAGAGAGAGAGTGTGTGAGAGTGTGTTACAGAAGAGATGTAGCTGTCAGCTTTGACCAGTGGTGCTGTGAGTGCCAGAAAAGTAATGACCGTGGAGCGTTGCTGGGAACTCCTCCAGCTTGTTAAAGCCAGAGAGGGAGAGTGTAAGAGAGGTGGGGAGGGCAGCTAAGGCATCGTCACAGAACAACAGAGTGACTGCAGTTGAGCTGGAGGAAGCTGATGCGGTTTGCTGTTTGGACACACACACATACATGTATACGCACACAGCCACATACACATACACACTGCACAATGAGAACAGTGTAGTCCTCAGTGGTTTACACAGTGTTTTTATTCATTTATTTTTTCTGTCCCTGTGTAACTTCAGAAATCAGAAGAATCCTTAGAGCTGTTCCGGAATGCAGGACTTCCTCCAAAACAGAAAGTGTCAACATTCCGAGTCACAGAGAACGCCATCATCAAACCAGGTAGCGTCTGAGCC
>JASCQY010000068.1:1294512-1297402 GCA_030264315.1 Sardinella tawilis
GCATGTACAACACACACACACGCACACTTGAGCTTTGTGACCCTTTGATTTCATTCAGGCCTTTAAAGTTGAAATCGCATCCTGTTAGTACATGGATGAAGGCTTAGAGGATTGCCTTGACAAGGTGGGTTTAGAGTTGGGGGTTTTACAGCACTCTTACTGGTTACTATTGCCTTTATTCATAAGGTCACTGTGGTAACTGGTGAGAGAGTGAGAGAGAGAGAGAGAGTGTGTGTGTGTGTGTCTTAGTTACTGAAACCTATGTGGCACTCTCAGCTCCACTCACTGTGTGAGTGTTGTGTGGGGCTTGAGTTACATAGTTAGGGGAGTTTTAGAGGGGGTGTATGTGCGTACGTGCGTTTGTGTCACTGATA
The DNA here is from genome assembly GCA_030264315.1 of Sardinella tawilis. NCBI lineage: Eukaryota > Metazoa > Chordata > Actinopteri > Clupeiformes > Clupeidae > Sardinella > Sardinella tawilis. The sequence continues at coordinate 1,294,887 of JASCQY010000068.1, forward strand.
TATGTGTTGCATTGTCCCCTGTGTTAGAGTGTGTGTGTGTGTGTGTGTTACTGACTTGCTTGTGTTACTTTTGTGTTGCATTGTCCCCTGTGTTAGAGAGTGAGAGAGTGTGTGTGTGTGTGTGTGTGTGTAACTGACTTGCTTCTGTTACTTTTGTGTTGCATTGTCCCCTGTGTTAAAGGGCGAAAGAGAGTGTGTGTGTGTGTGTGTGTGTGTGTGTGTGTGTGTGTGTTACTAACTTGCTTGTGTTACGTTTGTGTTGCATTGTTAGGTGCGGGACACCAGATTACCAAAGTGGGCGAGTCAGACCCAGAACCTTCCGTTCCCCACTTTCTTCAGAGACGGAGATGAGCAGCTACCGGAGGACCTATTCGACAACGACATGTTTCAGTACGGAGAGGAGGATGCCACAACATCCTAAAAACACACACACACACGCGTACACACATGTATACACACAGAGGACCTGTACTCTGACAGTATCTTTCAGTACAGAGAGAACAATGTGACAACAGCTTGAGTACCCACACACACTCTCATACACTCTCATACTAGTCATGAACATACAAAAGGTTGAAGAATAAATATGTGAAAACTCAATCATTAAACTAGTGTTTGACAATTAAGTCTCTGTGTGTGTGGTGTGTGTGTTTCCCTCCCATCTGAGTCACCATACACCCACAAACACTCAAACGCACACACACACTGACACTGATCCAAACATGCTTCAAAATGCATATTAATATAAATTTCACTCTGACAAGTACAAGGGTGCAACTGCACATGTATACATACACTCACACACAAAAATGCTTACAATCACATATCTCTACACACTTGCGCATCCAGAAAAAAACATGGGTGCATATACACACCTCTGTACATATGCACTGAGGTACAGGTGCACACACACACACACACACACACACCTTAATACATATGCACATAAAAGGATGGGGATGTGCATACAGAGATACACATCCCCATCCAGAAAACAGACAGATGTGTACACACACACACACACACCTCAATACATCTGCACATAAATGCATAGAGGTGGAAGCGCACACAAATCAGGCAAATGCATACACGCACACACACATCTCAATACATATGCACAGAGATGCAAGTGCACGTCCAAATAAAATATACACACACACACTCGTGCAGTGAGAGGGCTGATAAGGCAGCATTCTCTTGCCAGGGTGATGAGCAGTGACTTAGGGGAGCGCTTGTGATGAAATGAGATTCACTTTTAATTAGATTCTTTATTGGGCCTCTGCCAGTAATGGCTCTCATTTGAACACCGCTGCTTAGGGTCTGCTTGCTCCTCATCAGCACAATACAGTGGTATGTGTGTGTGTGTGTGGCTGTGACTGTGTGTGTGTGTGTGTGTGTGTATGTGCATGTGTGCGTGCGTGCAGTGCATATAAGCGTTTGTGTGTGCATATACAGTAAACGTGTGTGTGTGTGTGTCTGTGCATATAAGCATGTTTGTGTGTCTGTGTGTGTGCATATAAAGTAAACGTGTGTGTGTGTGTGTGTGTCAGCACTTCCTAGAGAAATGTGTAAATGTCAGGTTTCTAAGCAAACTACAACTGCCACGGTTCCCATGACGACAGAGGGGTGTCCTGCGTTGCCTGCTGTATGGTGTCCCCAGTGGGACAAACAAAGGTGACCTCTGTGAGGAGGGATGGAGGCTTTGAGTGACTGAGAAGCTCAGAGGAGCAGAGGGAAGATGACAATGGCTGACATTTTGTTTAAGGGATGGATAAACTGCCATTAATATTGCATGAGAAAGGGTGTATAGGGATAGTAGGGGGTGTGTGTGACATACTGAGAATGTGAGTGTGTGTGTGTGTGTACAGAGTGTCTGTTACGGCTATAGATATTTTAGAAAGTGAATGTTGAGTGTGTATGTGTAGAGATTATTGTACATAAATCTGATTCTGATTCTGAAAATAATGAAAGCTCTGCATGTGCATGCCTACGTCAGTGTGTGAACCATGTGTGTTTTGCAGGTGCGGGTTTTGTGTGTGTGTGTGTGTGTGTGAGATATAGAGAGAGGAGAGAAAGAGTGTGTGTAAGAGAGGTGAGAGTTGAGAGGCATTATGTGTGTGATTAAGAGAAGGAGAATAGAAAAAGAGAACTGTGTGTGTGTGTGTGTGTTTGGGTGGAAAGCTTGTGCTAGTACGATGAAAAGAGTGAAATACCTTTGGAATCAATCAGCTTCTAAATGCTTGAAGATGATGACAGCAACATCTCTTTCTTTCACTTACACACACACACACACACTTACACAGACACACTCATGCACACATACACACATCAAACCATGGATGAGGTGAAAACACTCCGCTGTAAGTATAGGTTACATATTCCCGAGTCGTAATAAACAAATAATACAAGACTTTGGTGGTTGTGGCGCAGGTGGTAAGAGGTAGCCTAGGCGAAAGCCGACTATTGACTCCGTCATATAGTCTAGCTAAAGCCAAGAGGATTTCGTCTCCGAGGAG
>JASCQY010000068.1:1308687-1323321 GCA_030264315.1 Sardinella tawilis
ACTTGTCATAATGAAGACGGCCCAAACAATGTCAACTTGTCATGACAATAGACGAATGGCACTTCATGACAACAGTCGTAAAATGTTTATGACATTGACATTCTGTTTATGACACCATCATGTCTGTGACATGACACTTTAATGACACTGTTATGACAGTGTCATGTCATGCTTATGACGGTAGTGTCAAGTAAAGTGTTACCGAAAAGAATTATTTAAACATATTCATTAAGGGTCATCAATCACTCACAATGCCTTACAATGATTGAGAAAAAGCTTTTTAAGTTTAGCCTACCACAACAAGATACCACAACATACTGTATGTGTTTATGTATGTATGTATGTACAGAATGTATTTGTGTGTGTGCAGAATTGAGTGTCCCATCCTGGAATCCAACAAAGCTGCATTTGAAGTAACATCACTGTATGTGCTGTTTCTGCTGTGATCAGGAGCATGTTAGTCTATCCCTGAGCATGGTCTGTGAAGCATGGCATTCGTTTTCATATTTTTCATGAATTCTTCATGTAAGCATATTTGTCTGTCCAAAGCAGTTTACATGACCAAACTCCTGGGTAGCGGGTTCCCTACATTTTGGAAACGGACTCCAGGACAGCGGATGCACCTGCTTCCGGAAGCTTATGACATCCTATATCTTACATCATAGGCAAAACAGTAAAGGAGCAGCATGGACAACAAGAGGGTGAGTGTGTGAGTCTAGACCATTAAGCTCATGGATAGAAGCCTGACCCCAGATCAGGGTTTCGATCCGGCACACATCCGGCTCCGATCTGGCCCAGGATAGGGCCAGATCTGGGCCAGAAGTGAGCCAGCGGTGACCGCTATCAGGGTGGAGAGCAACGTTAGATATAAGCCGTGCATGAACAGGACAGAAGGAGCACAAGAGAGAAAGAGAGGGAGGGAGAAGGTAAAAGATAGAGAGAGAGAGAAAGAGAGAGAGAGAGAGAGAGGATGAAGAGAAAGAAGGAGAGACAGACAGACAGAGTGATAGATTTAGGAAAAAGAAATAGAAGACACTGAAAGCAAAAAAAGAGAGATAAAAAGAAAGGAGAGAGAGAGAGGGAGAGAGAGAGAGAGAGAGAGAGAGAGTTGTAGGAAAGGAGTTCAGCAGGAAATGGACACTAGGGTAGTGATGCATATTAGGAATACGCGAGGAAAAGGGGATTTTCAAACAAATCTTGTTTTTTATTAACTGTATTCTGTTTTTCTCAAAAAAAGAGTACAAAAGAAAAAAAAATGCATTACATTAAATAATTAGACCACATTAATCAAAACCAAGACACTGAATTGATTGATTAATACTGCCTAAGTATATGGACTATGTCAATCCAAGCATAATATGTTTAAATCTTAATATTAATACAGACTCACAAAATTAGTCTTACAAACATCAAAACTCTGTGTACGGTAACAACAGATTTACTGTATCTAGTATGTTTTTTTTCCTTCTTTTTCTTATTTTCTTTCCTCCATAAATCCTCAACAGTTTTGTACAGTAAGTAACAGCATTGCATGCACAGAGGAGTAAGGCTGAAGACAGGGAAGGACACGGCTACTTGTCAGAGGTCAAAAGGTCAATAGGTCAGAGGTCAGTCAGACAGCAGTGACATTGTGTAGCATAGCTTGACTAGCATGACTTAGCGTTGACATAGAGTAGCATGACTCAGCGTGACGACATGAAACAGGTGTGAGGGAGGACGTGCAGGAGGGGAGGTGCTCTAGGTTGGGTCCAGTGTGTGAAAGAAAGCTCAGCATAGCGCCACCATATTATGAGAAGTGGTATTGCAGCATGGTGATTTGGCTCAGATGATGATAATGCTAAATGCTAGCTAAATGCTATTATGTGCTGGCTGTCTGCTGACTTTTTCACCACTGTTTGCAGACAGGCTGGTGGTGGTGCTAAGCCCTGTTCTGACTGTAACTGAAAGGTCTATGATGCTTATTTGCTGGTTGAAATCTGGGTATAGTATTATGATTGGTTGTTGTATGGTATTTCTTATAGCACTGCTGGCTGTTGATTGGTAGTTAGTACAGCACCATTTGCTGCACCCAGTGATTGGTGGATCACATAGCAGTGCTCTGAACTGATTGGTTGTTGGTAGAAAGCTGCTGGGTGTTGGTGCTTTGGAGCCTCTATGGCGCCCCCTTGTGGAGATTTGTGGGGCTACACTGTGTCGTTGTCCAGTGAGTTTACCTCTGCAGCCTGGTCCTTGTCCTCGGAGAGTGACAGGGGCTTGCTGTTCTCATGGGTGGGGGTGACGGAGTTCTGGATGGTCAGCGGCTCGTCTTCTTTAGACGGAGACGACTTCACCGACTTAACCGGCTCCACCAGCGATGGAGACTTCAGAGGCTCCTCCTCCTTCACAGGATCCTCCTGCAAAAGGACACACACACACACACGCCGCTCCACAAGATTAGCTTTGTTACACAAACACACACACAGACACACTACCGCATACATACAGTGCATGCGCACACACTGACACAACTTCATTCACATTCACACACATACACAGGGTTAGCATTCTCATATAAACACACAAAGACACACACACCACAACATGCACATATGTTTGCAGCCCCCCCCCCCCCCAACACACACACACACTGACCGTGCATGTATGTGTGTGTGTGTGTGTGTGTATATGTGTGTGTGTCACTATACACAGAAAACAGAAAAACACACACACACACACACACACACACACACACACACACACACATACATACACACACAAATGCTAGGTTTGTTACAATAAATCAATAAAACTTGATCTAAAAAATAATCTCTCGCATTATTCCAGCTTGGTTATGCTTTCATACATTTCTACATTTTCACAGGACAGTCACTGGACTAACTGCCATACTGTTTTCTGTCTTAATCATCACTACAAAACTGAAGCCCTGTTTGCTCTTCTCTCAGCAGGAATCCGAGGGAGAGAAAAGAGAGAGAGAAAACCATGTGCATCTGTGGCATTTAGGAGGCAAAAGCCACAGACCAGGGAAAGGCAGAGCCTCTTAAAAGAGTTCAAAGGTTTTGAGGAGGTTTCCGTTTGAAAATGTCACATTTTCCTGCGGCTGACCCAAAGACTGTCCCCCCCGGACAGATAAACTAAAACAGGCCCTGACAGTCAGCGTTTGGAGGAAAACCTCTAAATGTCACGCACATCATCTCAGCTCTATACAAATAAGCCTAACTCACTCTTACACTGTTTGCAAAGGGGACACTATCACTCTATTCTCAAAAGTAGTTCAGCTGAGCTGATCATGTTGCAGGGATCATCCAGACTGATTCAACCTGTAGCCTTGTTTCATGTTGCTGTCAGTGCTCAAGTGCTGTCGGTAAGTATGTACTGTACATGAGAACGACAAAAATTGGCACAAAGTACACCAAACAGAGAAAGGGTGACCAATGCTAACGTATAAGGGCAAGGAAACTTTGTGTTAACCAATGTTTCGCAAATTCAGTCTACATGTACGTTGCACCAAATTCTCTAGTTCTTCTTAAACCGACCGACAGCTTTTAGGGTGGAATTCTCCGGTGTGCGTAAGTTCAAAAACCACTTAACTGCGCGCTTCTCCGCCACTGGCGCAAATGGCGGAAAAGCGCACAGCTAAGTGATTTCTGAACTTAAGCACACCGGAGAATTTCACCCTTAGTGACCCCGGGCAACAGAGCTACAGTACGAGTCTATTCATTCCATCCCTCAAATTACTTCATGCCCTTTAACCTTGTTTTACTGTAAATTGCTTTTGCAAATTGCTTTTGAAAAAATCTCCTAGCAAATTACTTTAAAATAATGACCCACTGATTTTGAGTCAGATGCAAGACAGCTTGTAAGAGATTTTTAAAAGACTAAAGTATGAATCCCCCTTCACTGCAATATCCATTGATTTCTAGTTAAGAATACAATGTAGGATCTTGTTTGTTTTTTAACAATAAAGTACATTTTAGAGACTTTCTTCAGGACAGAGACTTTTAGAGACCTTTATTCAGGATGGTGACAGAGTGACGGTAAATAATAATTTAATTATTGTGGACCAGTCATGGGATTGATTAGGAAATGACCATTGCATGGGTCAGACTCAAAATGAGGTCGCCTGTGAGCACTTGAACCCAAATGTGGTACACATGCTGCTGCCATAGGCGTCCATAGTGCCCCTAAAGTGCCCACACTAATAAATAACAATAACCTAACTGAAATTACTTTGGCAACTGTAGCCATTGAAAAAAACTGTGTTCTTATGCACATCTTATCCATGGAGGTCCTTGGAGTTTGTTTTTCAGGACTAGTGGACAATATAGATTTCTACTGTACAGTGGGAGCTACAGAAGGTTTAGGTCTACATCCCCAGAGCTAGACAAAAGCATAATCAGGAAACAAACCCCTCATTACTATTGATCACATGTACATGTATGTGGTTGCTTCATGGATGCAACAGTAATTAAAAGCCTGTGCCCGAGCATATAGAGGCAATATTGATTGGTCCAGTTAGAACCACACAGGACCGTGTTTTTGGGGTCACGCCTAACATGGGTCATGTGTTTGAATGTTAGAAGGCCACAACGGGTCAGGCTACACTGTAGAGTATTGATCAGGGGTCGATCAAAGTGAGACTGTCATACATACAGAAAGTGTTTGGTCATCAATAATGGCTATAGCTGAGATAAACTGTTTGCTAATAGAGAGGCAAACAGGCAAACTATATATATTTTATTTAGCCAAAGTTTCTAGACATACTATAATACATTCCATGTTTAATTATTTCATACTATATTTAGAATTACAGATTTGCCAATGACAATCTAGTATTGAAATACTGGCACTACCACTTGCAAAAAATCATATATTATATTTAGCGCTTCAAACTATATTTCTTTTGTGCTTGGCTGAAGTAACAACATCAGGGGGGACTGTCCAGCCTAGAGTTAGTTAGGAGCCACTGAGATTTATGGCAACAGCCAAGATTTCTATCAGATGTTTGCTGTTGTTGTTGTCAACGTCATTATTGCTGTGGGCTATATTATCCACATAAAACAATTAGATGTAATTGATTCTTTGGTCTGATAAAATGCAGAGGGCAAAGAGGGTGTCTCTGTAGAAGAGTCAGAATGCTGATAGTGAATTTAAAAAAATAATAAAGCAGGAAGGGCATAATGAACTTGTCTGATGCAAGACTCTACCAAGAATATGTAAGACCATGAGCCATAGAACATTTAATCATCTGGAGCAAATTACAAGGGAACAGAAAAATTGCACTAAAAGCTAAGAGATGAAGTGTTTAAAATTCAGGAAACTGAACCAAAACAGTAGCCCAGATGCAGGGTTAGTCTAAATACTACTCTCAAGGTGAGTGTTCTACTACTGCAGGCAGAGTCAAGATGGCAGCAAGGTGTTCTGAGGGAGCAAAACTGCATCAATATGGTCACCAAAAGCAGGACTTGGTACACTAAAGACAGAGGCTGAGCTTGTTAAGCAGGGCCTTATTTGTCAGAAGCAGGGTTATGCACACTACTGACAGGGGGTGAGTTTTCTGAGCGGAGCCAAAAAGGCCACCAGAAGCAGGATTCTGCACACTACAGCAGGGAGTGAGTTTACTAAGCAAAGCCATGATGGCTACTTGAAGCAGGATTCTTCACACTAAAGACAGAAGGTGAGTTCACTAAGCAGAGCCAAGATGGCTGCCAGAAGCAGGATTCTGCACACTACAGCAGGGAGTGAGTTTACTAAGCAGAGCCAAGATGGCTACTAGAAGCAGGATTCTGCACACTAAAGACAGAAGGTGAGTTCACTAAGCAGAGCCAAGATGGCTGCCAGAGGCAGGATTCTGCACACTACAGCAGGGAGTGAGTTTACTAAGCGGAGCCAAGATGGCTACTAGAGGCAGGATTCTGCACACTAAAGACAGAAGGTATGTTTACTAAGCACAGCCAAGATGGTCACCAGAAGCAGGATTCTGCACACTACAGCAGGGGTGAGTTTGCTAAGCGGAGCCAAGATGGCTACTAGAAGCAGGATTCTGCGCACTAAAGACAGAAGGTATGTTTACTAAGCAGAGCCAAGATGGTCACCAGAAGCAGGATTCTGCACACTACAGCAGGGGTGAGTTTGCTAAGTGGAGCCAAGATGGCAGCCTGGGAGCGAAGCTCTTGTTAAACAGTCTTACCTCAGAACAGTACGTCTCGTCCCTGGTCTTACACTCCCAGGTGTACCTGTTCATAGTAGATTTCTACAGAGGCAGGGGTGCAGGAGAATGTTACAATCTTCAAAAACACCACAATACCTTTACTGTAAAACAACTTTGGTTTCCCTCTGTTTTTGAGAAATCAACTGTTTGAGAAAACCACTTTGAAACCGCCATCCAGCAATCTTGCTTGGTCTCCCTTCTTCCCCTAGTCTGGCTTTCGCGACCATCAAAGCTCATACGAGCTTAGTCTGGTCAATCTCACATACTAGCCGACTTCTCAAAGGTAGAATCAATATTAAACTTGTTTAGCCCGCCTCCTTCACCTTGGAGTAAAAGCTCGCTTATCATTGGTGCCTGAAATTCTGGGACAGGAAATGCAGTAAATAGGCAGCTTGGCCATACTGACTTGAACACGAAATCACAGGAAGTGTCACAGGAAGTATGGGCAAGCTCAGGCTATTCTTCCCCTTCACTGAATCCAAACACAGAGGTTTTGAGTGTTACTTCTTTCTCCCTCTGGGAATCCAAAATATGCCTGTGTCTGAGCACTGTGACTATGTAATATGACATAACATTCAAACCTTCGGAGTTTGACAAACTACTATTACTGGTCTTCGACTGAATGTTTCTCTCCTTTCTCAGTTGATGCATGTACACTGTATCTGATGTATCTGAACAGTGATATTTACTGTTCATCTGCTGATGGGACACAGCTTTCTCTTCCCCTGTTCACCCTCTATTCTAGAGAACCCCTGTCTGTCTGAGTGAGAACCCTGAGAGCCCCTCTGCATGCAAGGTGCATTACCACACTGGAGTCCCTTTTTTTAAACCCCATGTGCTCTCAAATTTTGTCACCTTTGTCATGAGTTTGATTTGACCTTTGACCAAATTCAGCTTATGAATAAGTCATTAACATCTGCTATAGGAGACCGAGGACAGGGTAGAGACACTCATTTTATCTTTAAGAGTCATTAAAAAATAAACATGTAATGTACCAGCCTAGTCAGTGGACCTACAGTATGTCAAAGCAGCCAATTTTCTAGGAAGTAGTATGGTAAGTGCAGCCAATAAGATTCTAATTCAGTGTAGTAGTATCAGATCCTTATTCAGTGTCAAGATGTCAATAGTAACACCTGTGGATATCTTTCTACCTCCGGGAAAATTGGCTGCTGCAATATGGGTCCATTCTGAGTCACATTTAAATGATCAAATCCACAAACGAAGGCGAAACACCGTGAACATTTGTTAAGTTTTCTGTTTGCCTTGAGTTTTCCGTTTGCAAACAGTTTGGGCACGTAGCTCTTCATAAACATAAAGGTCATGGAAGGTGGATGAACTATTAATGTTGAGATTGAATGTTTACATAAAATCTTCCTAATCCCAAGTGTTCAGAAAAAAACTTGTTCACCACCAGTATTCGCCTCCGTTTGCTGAATTTGAATCCACCTATGGTAGAAATGTCTTCATGCTACCAAAAGTAATTTCACGCAACATGCTCAATAGCATCACCTAGAGAGTCCCCAGATTGGTTGGATTCATTAGGAACAACATTGTAAAGTGTGAAGCTGGCAATAGGACCAATTCTGGCCTGGATCCAGAGTCTGGCACAGATTTGGATTAGGCCTGTGTCTGGCGCATTTTTTTTTACAGAGCAATATACTGTATAAAACAACACAAAAATGTGAAAAGGCTTGAAAACTTTGAGTCGGACCCTTTTGAAGAGCTCTGAAGCTGCTTACACACTGCGCTAACAAACTCCAACTATTTGGTGAGAAGAATTTGAAGATTTCATGATAACATGGCAGCCGCCATAACACAGAAAATCACAGCTCAGAGTTTTCATCTGATCTGAATGTGATCTGACCCTTGATCAGCCTTGGTTGGGGAAGCCCAAGGACAGTATGGAGACAGTTACTGTGTGTTCACACCAAGACCTACTAAAGCTGTAAAATAGCTTTGGTTGCTCTGCTCAGAAGAATCGCTGCTAAAATTGCTGTGTTTAATCATGTCGTTCTAATCACCCATGACACCCCCACTGACATTTCTTTCACAGCTGAAACGTGTCATAGCTAACAACTTGCATCAAGTTCAGCAATTTTTAAGTTGCTCTTGTCGCTCTTTTCCATACAAAGTCAATTACTTTTGCTGATTTTACAGCTCTAGGTCTATGAACACACATTTGAGCCTCATTCACACAGCAATCAGTGCATTGGCGGTGTGTATGCCTGTGTATTCACACCAGAGGCGGTCTTCTGCACAAGCCAGGTGCCGCAAGCTCTTGTTTAATGTCTATGGAGACCGTGCTATGGTGCATGTGGCTGGAATGGGCGTAGTGTTCTGCTGCACAGTGTGCATGTTCTATCTGTTAACATGCGTTCTAAATGGAAAAAATCAAAAACTGCAGCCACCACGCTTATGAGTTGGGAATGAACTCATTGCGGTGTGAATGAATCCTTAGAGCTCCAAAAGTGCAGGAGTCTGGGGCGGATCTGCCCCAGATATGGCCCTAATCTGGCTGTGAACGGTCATATTTGCCATAGGTCAGAGTTAGATCATTTCCAGAGCATGGTGTTATCTCAGTCAATGCCAGATGAAACTGAGTTGGACTTCTGTTTTGCATTTTGGGAAAGTATTAGTTTAGTGGTCTCAGACTACATTTGGACGACACAGAAATTGAATGGAGGAAGCTCTATGCACTATTCCACACAAAGCCAAACACAACCTCTCTCTCTCTCTCTTAAGATGAAAGGATAGAGAAGCAGAGAGGAAGTGGGAAGAGCAGGGACAGTCAGCAATAAAACAACGGGTGTCAGTCCTGCCTTTCAGTCCCATGCAGAAAGAGAAGAAGAGAACTGAAGAGAAGAATCAAAGAAAGAACAGAATAGAGGAAAGCGGAGGATGAAAGAGAAGAGTGAAGATGAAATGATAAGATGGTGGAATGAGAAGAGAAGACTGGAGGAAAAGAAAGAGGGGATATAGAGCAGAAGTGAAGACAAGATAGGGTGTGAAGGTGAAGGAAGGAAGATGAGAAAGGAGAGGATGAAAGAAGAGAAAGACAGGAGAGGAGAGGAAAACTCAAGGTTTAGAGAGAGAGGAAGAGAGGAGACGATGAGATGTAGACAAAGTAAGTGCAATAAAGGAGATGGTTATGCAAGAACAGAAAAGATGAGAGATGAGCAGAAGAAGAAGAAAGAAAGATGACTAGAAGGAAAAAAAGAAGAAAGAAAGATGAGAAGAAGAGGGAAGAAAGAAAGAAGATGAAAGAAAGAAGTGAAGGAAAGAGAAGTGAGGGAGATAGAGACAGACAGAGCAAGTGTGTTAGAGAAGTAGAGGAGAGGAGAGGGTTGTTACCTGACACACAACGTTATCATAGTAAGCCAGATGGCGAGCATGGGACAGTTTAGACGGGGAGTCACACACATTCCTTACGTTTGCCTGAGAGCCCTCAGCGATGGTCGACACTGAGAAGTTATCATGGTGCTCCGACTGGGGCCGGTATTTACTGAGAGAGACAAAGAGAGAGAGACAGAAGGAGAGAAGGAAAAAGAGAGAGAGAGAGACAGACAGACAGAGGGAGAGAAGGAAAAACAGAGGGCGAGAGATTACAGAAAATAAGCAGTGATGGTGGACACTGGGATGTTTCCATGAGATTCTGAGTGACAGAGGAAGTGTGTGTGGTAGAGAGAGAGAGAGAGAGAGAGAAAGAGTGAGGGATGTGTGTATTATATTGATCAATAAGTGTGTGTGGTGTATAGACAAGAAGTGTATTTCTATGTGTGTATACCTGCGATGGTGGCAGCATGTTCACCTGCCTCAGTACATTAAGGTGTATGGTGTGTGTGTGTGTGTGTGTGTGTGTGTGTGTGTGTGTGTCTGTAAAACTGTGACAGTGAGCTGTGTGTTTACCTGTCTCAGTAAATGGAGGAGTATGGTGTGTTTGTGTGTATACCTGCGGCAGCGGTAAGGTGTTCACCTGCCCCAGTACATTAAGGTGTATGGCCTGTGTGTGTGTTTGTGTGTGTATACCTGCGTCAATGGAGGCGTGTGTTCACCTGCTTTATCACATGGAGGTGTATGGTGTGTGTGTGTATACCTGCAGCGGCGGAGGCGTATGTTCTCCTGCCTCAGCACGTTGAGATGTATGGTGTGTGTGTGTGTGTGTGTGTATACCTGCGGAGGCGTGTGTTCTCCTGCCTCAGCATGTTGAGATGTATGGTGTGTCTGTGTGTGTGTGTGTGTGTGTGTGTGTGTGTGTGTGTGTGTGTGTGTGTGTGTGTGTATACCTGCGGCGGCGGAGGCGTGTGTTCTCCTGCCTCAGCATGTGGAGGCGTTTGGCGAAGAAGACGATGATCATGAAGAGGAGGAGCACAGTGAGCGAGGCTCCACCCACCAGTAGACACAGGACCTGGAAGTCGGTGATGATGGCCTCACAACGCGTGCCTTTGTTCCACACATACTCCTGAACATTGCACCTGAGAGAGAGGGGGAGAGAGAGAGAGAGAGAGAGAGAGAGAGAGAGTGAGAGAGAGATGAGTCAGTGATAATGGCCTTACAGCAGAAGTCAGTGATAATGGCCTCACAATGTGTGTCTTTGTTCCAAACATGCTTCTGAACATTACACCTGAGAGAGAGAGAGGGAGAGAAAGAGAAAGTTAGAGAGAGAGAGAAAGAGAGAGAGAGAGAGAGAGAGAGAGAGAGAACGAGAGAGAGGTTTGGCAACACTGTGTTTTCACAGTCATGCGATAAAGCAACTTTGAATTGAATTGAATTGAATTGAATTTAATTGAATTTAATTGAATTGAGGGAGAGTGATGGGCCAGTGATGGCCTCACAGCATGAGGTCATAAGGTAATGAGAGGGTTACAGCAATCAGTTTGCTGTACCAATTTGTCTTGTTCATACTCCTACCGAAAGCACTTAGCAACCTCAAACAAAATGCTCCAACAACATTGGAGCAATCAGTGTCCCTGCAGGCATGTGACCACCATGACATTGACATAAAGTTCAATTGCAGCGTTTCTGTAAACTGTCACTAAAACTCTTCAGAGGTGCAGCAAGCAAAGTATATATGAGGGCAGCAAGGAAGATGAAAAGTAGCAAAAGAGCAAAAGAGAGGGATAGAGAGAGAGAGCAGAAAGACTGAAAGATGATGAGGCAGGTACTGGGGAGAGAGGGGGAGAGAAAGGGAGAGAGGGAAAGAAAGAGAAAGGGGAAAAACTCAAGAAAAAGAGAAAAAGAGGTAATCGTTTACACTTCATTGTTCTTTTGGAAAACTGGTCAGTCAGCCATATGTGTGTGTGTGTGTGTGTGTGTGTGTGTGTGTGCGTAATCATAGGTGTATGAGTGGATATGTAGTTTGTGTGTGCGTGTGTGTGAGAGAGATGGTGAATTTAACCTCACACACAACTTATGTACTCTAAAGTGTGTAAAGCTGCAGGACCTGACAGATGGTCTCCCATCTCTCTTTCTCACTCTCCTCTCTCTCTCTCTCTCTCTCTCTCCTCTCTGTCTCACCTCTCTATCTCTCTCTCCCAGGGCTTCTTTCCTTTTCTCTCCCAGTCTTTCTCATTTTGCCTTTTCATCTTCTTCCTCTTACATTCTCTACCTCTTCTCATGCCATCTCCCTCTTTCCTCTTTCCGTCCTTCACTCCTTTTCACTCTCTTTCCCTATATCCCCCTCTTTCTGTCTCTCTCTCTCTCTCTCTCTCTCTCTCTCTGTCCATTCTCACAGCAGTAAAATCCGGTTCCATTGCTGGGCATTTGGCTGCTCTAGAAACAGAAATGCTGAAGATTACCCACCAGACTGGGAAAAAAACTACCCTGCCCTGTCATGAAGGACCATCTGTCCTACTCTGTGCTTATTTTACAGTCAGAAAACATTATAAATATAAACAACACTATTTTCATTAGTTTATTTCATCATGAGCAAATGGTATTAGAGGTAAAAGTTTCAGTAATATCATCACATGTTAACTAACATCAAATACTTTGTATAATTCATTTTATTTTTTAAAATGTAGCTTCCAGTTACAACAATTAACTGTCAAGAGGATTTTTTCATGGCTTTGTTTTCAATTCATTTTGTCTTTTCTTTTTACAGCCATAATACTGTGCGCAGGGCACTGGCAGCATTTATCAGTAATATTGACAAACAGTACAAACTTAAAGGAAACACTCTCACTTTTACATCCATTAGGATTTGTGTAAACAATAGTAAACTGACATGCTCAGTACATCCAGTGGTCAGGCTGAAGACCTTCTGTCATACTGTAGCTATATAATAATCAATGCCAGGTCATCTGCACTTCAGCTCTTTCAATATGGACTGGACCATAGATAGATGGGTGTATGGATGGATGGACAGATACTGTAGATAGATAGATAGAGAGTGAGAGAGTGAGAGAGAAAGAGCGAGAGAGAAAAAAATAGAGTGAGAGAGAAAAAAAGAAGGAAAAGAGAGAGAGAGAGAGCTATTTTATTGATCCTGTAGGAAATTCAGGAAGTCAGGAAGTCTATGCTCTTACCGGAAATACATCAAGGGGCCATGCCAAGCCACAGTCTGTCTTTAACACATAGAAAGGTCACACTGGGTAATGCCTAAGAGACTATTACCCCCGACAGGCCAGGCCCACAGCAATGGGCATGAGCAGGGAGGCAATGCCCAGGGAAGCTGTGCGCACAGATATGCCCAAAGTGGCAAAGTGGCATATCCCTGGCCGCTGAGGTCCCAAGACATTATACCCACAGAGGCAGATGGCACAGATAAGTAAGTCCGTACCCAGAGGCCTTAAATTCTACAGGGGCATAAGCTCCATGCTCACTTTTTACACCCTTGGGAAGTAAAAGCCCATTGACAAACTGGCACCGAGAAGCTGTGCAGAGAGGCAGTGTATCCTAAGAGGTTATGCCCGCTGTTCATGCCAACTGAGGCTATACCCTTTGAGACTGATGCCAATGAGAGACTGGGATAAGGGTATGGCCACTGTTCATGCCAACTGAGGCTATACCCTCTGAGAATGATGCCGAGAGGCTGCGAAAGGTTATGCCCACTGTGTATGCCCCTCTAAGCCTATGCCCGCTGATGTCCTCGGAGACAAAGACCTCTGAGAGGCTGTGCCCAGAAGCAGTACTGTATCGTAAGAGGCTATGCCATGCTACCCATGCCCACTGATGCTGTGCCCAGAAGCAGTACTATATACAGTAGTAAGTAGCTATGCCATGCTACCCATGCCTGCTGAGCCTGTGCCCTCTGAGAGAGATGCCACTGTTAGGCTGTGCCCAGAGTCTGTGCCCCTCAGAGACCCCGGCTGGGAGACAGTGCCAACCATCTCTGCCTTGGCACACACACGCCTTTGAGGGCCAGGAAGGGCCATGACCTGAGAGGCCCCACTGGAAGGCAGAGGAGGGGCAGATGGGGTAGGAGGAAGAGAGTAACACACACACACACACTACACACACACACACACACACACACACTACACACACACACACTACACATGCACACAATACACACACACACACACACACTACACACACACACATTACACATGCACACAATACACACACGCGCACACACACACACTACAAACACATGCACACACACACACACACTACTGAAACACACACACACACACTGATGGCACACAGCTACTTCAAATCTGTCCATGTGACCCAAGCAACTCCAGCTGTGCATCAATGTTAAGGCATGGGCCAGTGCGCACACACGAACACATACACGCACACACACACACACACATCAGAAAATCTTTTAGCAGCATTACCAGCTCTGCTTTGACGAACAAATCAATGGTTAAAGTGATGATAGAAATGCCTGTGGGAAATCCATGTGTGTGCGCTTATTCCCACACACACACAAGCATGCTCTCTCTCTCTGTCTGACACATCACTGGGTAAAGCTTTCATCTGAGTCCTAGCAGCATTAAGCCTCAAATCCATCAAACCCAATGATCCATCCATGCTGGAAAATGGATTACTCCTCTACTTCTGTACAATACACACACACACACACACACACGCACACACACACACAGACACACAGACACACACACACACACACACACACACGCACACACACACACACGCACACACACACACACACAGACAGACAGATGGAAGGACAGACAGACAGACACACACACACACACACACACACACACACACACACAAACAAACACACACACACACACACCATACACACACACATGCACATGCCAGACAATTTCCTTCAAAAGGGTTTAAAGACCCACTCCAGTAATTTATTTGTCAGTAAAATTTCAATGTAGTTAGTAATAGATATTCACACATTTGTTTTTTTCCATTTAAAAAATCGTTCATATGCTCTAAATAGTGCCTATAAAAAATCCACCCCTTCCCCCTTGTGCTGAAAGTGAAATTTCCTAAGCACC
>JASCQY010000068.1:1397325-1413582 GCA_030264315.1 Sardinella tawilis
TGCTGCTGTGGCTGCTTCATATTCCCAAGGGTGATCCTGAACACACACACACACACGCATGCACATCCTGTACACGCTGATCACTCTGATTTGATCACACACACATTGATCACTCACATTCTTATACAAATCACAGTTTGAAATCACCTTTGGAAATCCTTTTTGAAATTTGTTTGTGAAAATCACCTTTTAAAATCATTCAAATGATCCAAAAATCATTCAAATCAAATTATGGTTTGAGTTTGAGGCTGTTACGATTTACTGTTTGCCAAATATTCAATTGCTGTGGTCCTCTTTCCTCTCTCTGTTACTCCTCTATCTCTCCTTACCTTTTTCTCTCCTCCTCCTCCTCTTCTCCTTCTTCCTGTGACCCTGTTCCTCCCTCACTTTCCGCATCTCTTCCCCTGTTCCTTCTCTCCCTCTTCACCCCTCTCTCTCTATCTCTCTTTTCCGCCTGCTCTATCCTTGTGTCCTACTGCTTCTCTGCTTTCTGTCTTCCCTCTCTCCCTCTTCTGCTGTCTTTCTCTATCCTCTCTTCCCTCCTTTTTCTCTCTCTTCTCCTTGTCGGTCCTTTCCCTCTCTCTCTCTCTCCCTCTCCTGCTGTGTCTCTGTATCATCTCTTCTCCTGCTCTCATTCCTCCCTCCTCTCCATCTGTCTTCTCTCTCTTCCATTCTTCTCTTCTTCTGTTTGCTTTCTCTCTCCCTCTCTCCACTCTTCTTTTGTCTCTTTCTCCCTCCTCTTTGTGCTCTACTTTTCTCTTTCTCTCTTATCTGTTCTCTCTTTCACACTTTTTCTTTCCTCTGCTCTCTCCTCTCCCTTTCTCTCCTCTCTCTCTCTCTTTCTCTCTTTCTCTCTTTCTCCCCTCTATTTGCCATCTCCTCCTGCCCTCTCTCTCTCTCTCTCGCTCTCTCTCTCTCTTTCCTCTATGCTCCATCTCTCCTTCTCTCTCTCTCTACGCCCTCCCCTCTCTCAGGCTACTCCTCCAGAACAGTTAGCTCCTCCCCTAGTATTGAGAGTCTATCTAGTGGGCGTGACCATGTCATGTCCTCCCCGCCCCTGCCTGTATCCAGGGGGCGGGAATCCAGCACGTCGTCTCCGCCCCTGTCGGCCACTAAGAAGGACTCGTTCTTCAACATCAGCCGATCACGATCCCACAGCAAGACTATGGGCAAGAAAGACACGGTCAGTCAGACACATCTCACACTGTTTTTATAGTTGGATGTATAGATGATCTTTAATTAAGCTACTTTTACCATGCTGTTTTATGATGGTAATCATTTATTATTGTACATTAATAATAATAACTGTAATTTTACAGCAATAAGAAGTGTTAATTAGTTAGGCAATTGTTTATGCTGGTGCACAATAAATGTAGGTCTTTTCATATGCCAAGTGAGAATAGTGGATCTTGGTGGTTCTCACTATGTGTGTGTGTGTGTGTGTGTGTGTGTGTGTGTGTGTGTTGTGTCGTGCCCTATAGGAGGAGCTGGAGGCCCAGGTCTCGTTACTACAGGGTCAAATTAATGACCTGGAGGCCATGAGCAAGTACTGTGCCAAGATGATGAATGTGCACATCGGTGAGCTCTCCAACCAATCATCATGCACATCACTGACCAAACACCCAATCAGAATGCACTTTGCTGATACTGTTGTCAATGACCCACACAAGCCATATTCAAGTGTATCTTTTTTTACTTTTGCTCTAATAGTGTTCTTTTCCTATAGGCAAAATCCAGGAAGTGATCTTGCAGGAACAACTGGAGAAAGAGGATGAGGTTTTGGTGTCACTGGCAGGACTGAAGCAGGTAGAATCTTAAATAAACACACACACATATTCATTCATACTTTTGTCAAATGAAATATATTCACTCTTATGATTGTATGCATACAATATCAATATGCCTGTTTGGGTGTGTGTACCTATGTTCAGCGTGCTGATTTGAGTTTTTCTGTGTTTTTTTAATGTGTATAAATTGTAATTTCTGTGTGTTTGTGTGCAGATCAAGGATATCCTCAAAGGGGCTCTACGATTCAATCAGAGTCAGCTGGAGGCCGAGGAGAACGAGGAAATCACCATCGCTGATGACCACTACTGCTCTACTGGGGCCCACGCTCACACACACACACACCCTCACACACACCCTCAAGCACCTCAGAAGAAGCCAATTGAGCAAGAGTTAGAATCCCGCCAACGCACAGACACTGAGATGGGCGCACCCCCAACGATACCCCAACAGCAGGTAATACATATACAGTATATGTATACACACACACACACACACACACACATACTGTAAACACAAGTACAAGCATCGCCCAAGAGTACACCAACAGCATGTAACATTCTGCGCGCACACACACACACACACACGTATAAACACTTACACATCTTTAATGTACAGATACACAGCCAGTCAATATCACTCAAATAATACAATAGGCAGTCAATATATCACACGTTGGCTACACTTCACTCTTTTTAAAGAATTGTAAACCCATTTATAAACCGCTATTATGAAGTATTTATAATGCCTTGTAAAGTTACACAAAAGTGGATGTAATCATTCAGAAATAGTGGTGGTGACACTGAAGTGTTGTAAAGCATTAATATATACAAGACACAGCTTATGCGTGTTACTAACAGCATTACAGACTGCAGTCATGCCTATTTTTGTGATTATTTGAGTGATTATAGCATCTTTATGTCAATCATGTCATAGCAGTATATTTGTTATTTTGTGGTTGCCATAAACACAACCTTTATGCTCCAGGCTGCAGAGGGTCGTAACTGGGATGACTACATCCTGGTCTCCCAGGACGGCGAAGGCGATGGTAACGGCGAGCTCCCCCCAGCTGAGACGAGAATCGCACCCCTGAAGACCGCCTTCCACGACCCGCTGACCGTAACCACTTCCGGGTCGTCTAGCCCAGAGGAGGGTAGCACCCACAGCAAAGACTCCGATTTCACCATCGTCAACCCTGCCGACCTCTAACCTCTGAACCTGCCCAGATGGCAGCCAGGTCTGGCCCTGATGTGGACTCGATCCAGTCCTGATCCGAACCTGATGTGGCCCAGATCTGTGCCGTCACTGGCTGCTGTCTGGGACACTTAGCCCTTGTCTGTATCATATACTGTACCATAAGCCCAGTCCCCCACCTCCCCCCCCCCCCCGGCCCTTAGAATGAAACAGCTCATTTTTCTCACTGGCCACTAGGGGCTGCTGTTGTGTGAGTGAATGAAAAGCTGCTCCATTGTCAGTGGGCTGTATGCTTTATTTCAGATGCTCTGTAGACGCGTCTAACATTCTCTTCCTCCCTGTTGTCTCTTTCTCTATCTCTCTCTCTCTCTCTCTAGCTCGCTATAAATGATTGTATGACTGTAATTAAATGTTTATCTGCCGGTTGAAGGAGTCTTCATTCCGATGCTAATTTCACTATGTACTATAGATATACTATTAGGCCAATGTCTCTTTCAGCATTGTCTCACGTACAGAAACACACACACATGCACACACACACACACACACACACACACATTGTGATTGGCTCAGTGCCTGGATGATACTTAGATCTGTGATAATTTTTTTTCTTTTGTTTTGGTTACTTTTTTAATGAAGATTTTTAATGTTTTTGATTACCATCCTGGAAATGTATTTAATTATTTAAAAACTTAGCACAGTTTTTTTTTTTTTGCCATTGTATTTTTTTTTTTCGTTAATAAGACCTCTTTTTTACATTTTATGTAGATGTCATTTACCTTGTCTTGGGTTACTGTCCTGTCAGTTCTTGTGGTTACCAAGGTTACTGTGTCTTAGCCAATATGGGGAAATGACATCACAGGTCCCACAATCCCCTTCCCTGTGCTGGAATCTTATCAACTACAGATCAATAAAGGCTCATACCTACACCCAGTGTCATGGTGGCTATATCTATACACTCACACACACACGCCCTTGCCACTACAGGCGTGATCTGTATTCATAAGACTAACCAGCCTTGCGTGTGTGTTTGTATGTGTGTTCTACCATTGTCTTGTCTGCTTGTTGTAAGAAGGTTTCATATCACCTGTGAAGGCACATAACCTTTCAGATGAATTGGTTCAACTAATCCATTTGTGGATTAAATGTTGGTGGAACGAATCAGATGACGTAAATGTCCAGTTTAGCCCAGAATCATTCATACCTGTGCCTAGTATGCCTCATTCATATAAAAATTAATTCCAGCTGGAGATATTACAGTTGGGTGGAAGGGATCCTCATGATTACTGCACAGTAAATTTACAAGGCAATCATCATTATCAAACTAATCAAACTTAAGTTTTTTTACATTTAAATTTTTACATTAATGATTTTACAAAGTACTTCAACTGTAAGGCACCACTCAACAGTATGTTGGCCCAGTTTAATATGATATAGGGCTTGCCATGTAAAACCGAAGAATCCTGGGCCTAAAAACTGTTAAAAGGAGGTTGCTACAAACAATAGATTTCCACCATAGGCCTCTATGATGGATCTGTACTCAACCAGCGAAGCCTGATGCTCTATATCCGGAACACAAGAAACACTCATAAGAAATGAACCATTTATTTACATATTTTTATATATTAAAAAACACTACACTAACAACACAAGACAGGAAAGTACTGCAATATGGATTTGGGACCACGGATGGTCATTTCTTACATGAGGTTGTCAACTAACCGTTTAAACTCGCATTCTTTTACTTTGCATGCCGGTCTGCAAATACTGCATCTTCATGTTTTATGGATGTAAACATTTCAATGTACAGTACAATGGTATAAAAATCACTGAGATGTTTTTTTTTGTACAGATCAGTTTCCGAGTCATGTTACAACATAAAAATACACTATAAAAATAGATTCTCCCATACAAACTGAAATCCACTGAACCATTGAATTGTGTGTGTGTGTGTGTGTGTGTGTGTGTGCTCTTAGAACCAAAGCTGAGACTGAGCATCTATGTAAACATGTCTCCCACATTCAAACTGTTCCATGCACACATTTCTTGTTCTTGACATTCCTCTAAAGGGATATAATCAACCTATGGCCCTGTTGCTCCAGGTCGCTGAGTGCTGTCAGTAGGAAAAAGAATGAGATTATCTAATGCATCATATACAGATTAGCAAAATGGCGGCTAACACAAACTAATGTGGATTTTACTGAGTTAACTGAATTTCTATGCCCTCACTAGTCCTTTATACATAAAGGACTAGTGAGGGCATAGAAACTCAGTTATCCTCGTACCTCGTTTGGTAAAAGTACCAAAATTTCTTGTTTTGTTTTGTTGTTGTTTTTTTTTCTTACTGAGAGGACTTTGACCTCGAACAACAAAGCAATGGGTTGCTTTGTGCCAGAATATCCCTTTAAGATGTCAAAAAACAGGCTAATGTACTTTAAAAGGCATATGTTACCAGCCTGGCTAAATCCACACTGTTAGCCATTAGCAAATCTGAACTTGACCCACAGGTTAGTCTGGAGTTGAGCCCATTGGAGTCCATTTCCAAATCACCAAAAACCCAGGAACCAATCACATTGACTTATCCGTCATGGGCCAGACATTATATGACACAAGGACATATGACATAAGGCACAACCAAACCATATTGATGTGCATCTTTATCCATTTTCATCGCCATTTCTGAGAAGACTTGGCAGGAGTTTAATGCGCCTAGTTAACTAGAATTCCTCCTAATTCTCTTTATGGCTACATGGGAAACCAGCGACTTGACTCCAGACTAGTTAAAACATTTCTTATTTCAGTGATATTTACCATATAAATAGAAACACAGGAAATTCAGGGAAATGTCCCCCGATTTTCATCTCTGAGGTCTGGTCACTTTACCCTATGGCTGCACCCCTGGAAATGGAATGGTCAATGGCTCGACTCCAGACCACCTCCCTCTCGTTCTCCATCTCTATGGTTGTGCAGTCGGCTCATATGAGATTACTTGTATCCTTGTATCCTTGTATCCTAGATAGAGTATCAGGGGACAACTACAGGAGAATTTGGTCCAGCCTGCTTGTGCTGTCAGGATGATCATGATGCGTCTCACTTCAAAGACACTACACTACAAACAGACCGTCTGGTCACACTGGGCTTGTGCTCATGCTGTCCCTGGGTGCGTTCCACTTCAGCTACTGACTTACAGAGAGGCTACACCAGGTGCATTACTGTAGCATTAAAACTGATGTCAAATATATCACGACAACCAGCTTCCACAATCATCAATGGAACTGGCTACACCAGACGTGGCAGCAGCGCATGTATTCTGAATTGATTTAAACACAGCGTGAGTTAGTGCTTCTGTAACGCGCCCTCTGTAGCCCTAGTCTTAAGCCACAGGCTTGAAGCAATGCATTCTGTGACTGGAAACAGTGCATCATGGGCTTTTCCCCGGATGCAGAGTTCTACTGTGTCAAGTAAAGCCAGCATAGCCAGCCAATCCTCTCCAATGCACCCCAATGTCATCCGGCGCTGATGATGACGCTGCATTCTGATTGGCTACCACACATCCAAGTCTCCATCAGAGGAGCCCTGATTGGCTCGTGCCTGTCTGAGCGTGCTTGTGCTGAGGCTCAGGTGGGCTGTTTGTGCGGCGCAGTTAAGCTGCTTCAGAAGTTCCTGGATCTCCGTCCTCTCATGCTTCAGCAGGTCAGCCTGGCCCTAAGAGACAGACAGAGACAGAGAGAGAGAGAGAGAGAGAGAGAGAGAGGGAGAGAGGGAAGGAGGGAGATGAAGGGAGGGAGGGAAAGAGAGAGTGAGATGGAGGGAGGGAGAGAGAGATGGAAGGAGAAAAAGAGAGATGGAGGGAGGGAGGGAGATATGGAGAAAAGGAGAGAGAAAGAAAGAGGAGACAGAAAGGGTGGAGAGGAGAGAAGGAGAGAAAGAGGGGAGATAGAAAGACAGACAGAAAGGGAGAAAAAGAGAGAGATGGAGGGAGGGAGAGAGAGACCAAAAGAGGATACAGACAGGAAAAGAGAAAGGGCATTGAACGATTCATTCAATCATTCATTCATTCAAAGATTCTTCATTTCATCTCATTAAATGAGCATAAGAGAGTTCTCAAATCACTGCAATAAATACTCAATCAACTGATTAATAAGAAATTAATAGGCGATTAATATGGTGAGTGAGCAGAAAAAGACGACAATGAAAAACATGGCGGTGGTGTACGACTAAACATGGATCTCTCTCTGTGTGTGTGTGTGTGTGTGTGTAGGTACCTTTAGTATGGTGATGTTCCAGGTAAAACTCTCCACAGCTTTGTTGAGCTTGCGGCCTTTTAGTCCCTCTTTTCCAGCTAATGTCTGGAGATGCTCATGGAACTCCATGGCTGAGGACACACACACACACACACACACACACACACACACAAAGAACACACTTATCAACACACTCACACTACCAAATGGACAATATAAATCAGTGTGTGTGTATGTTTTGTGTGTGTGTGTGTGTGTGTGTGTGTGTGTGTGTGTGTATGTGTGTGTAGGATATGAGCTAAGGCAAGCCCAAAAAAAGAGGTCAAGGGAGGGGTGAAGGAGAAGACAAAGCTAACAGGAAGAGCAGAGAGGAACCAGTGGGGTGGGACAGAGGAGTGTCAGCCTCCATTCTGTGTGTGTGTGTGTGTGTGTGTGTGTGTGTGTGTGTATGGATCTATGCTTGTGTGTGTGCATATAGTGTATGTGTGTGTGTGTGTGTGTGTGTGTGTGTGTGTGCATATAGTGTATATGTGTGTGTAGAGAGGAAGTACTGGGTTGGGACAGAAAAGTGCCAACTCCTTCTTCTTGACACCATCTAAACTTCATTTAGTTTTCTCTCTCTCTCCCTCTCTTCTCCTCTCTTCTTTCTTGCTCCTTCTCTCCCCTCAACCTTTCCCTTCATCTCTCACTCTCTCTTTCTCTCTCACTCACAAACACACACACACACATACACACACACCACCCTCTCTCATGCTCTCATCCCCTGTTGTTCCTTCTCTTGCCACAATCTTTCCCACTCTGTCTCTCTCTCTCTCTGTCTCTCTCTCTCTCTGTCTCTCTCTCTCTGTTGCTCTTTTTCTCTGTGATCTTTCCCCCACAGCATCTCACTACTCTCCCTCTCTCTCTCCATCTCTCTCACACACCCCTGTCTTGCTCTTTCCCCTATTTTACCATGATCTTCTATGTCCTTCCATTTCTCTTTATTTTTCTTTCCCATCTCTCTCTCTCTCTCTCTCTCTCTCTCCCCTCTTTCCCTCCCTCTATCTGTCTCACTCCCACTCTTTCTCTCACCTCTGTGATGCGTCTGAAGGATTTTGCTGTTGATTCCGTCTGATTCCTCCATTACTGCTTTACATGCCTGCATCATCTGCAAGCAACACATGCAAGACACAACACACACATTCAACTAAGACTGAGAAGTAAAAGTTGAACACAAGGTTTAACACAGTGTCAAGGACACACAAACAAACACACACACACACACACATATACACACACACACACACTCACTGACTCACATAAACACATATAAACACAGAGTTTCCATGTAATCTAAAGCACTTGATCTTGTAAGATAAACCATGCATGTGTTTCTGTGTTTCTGTGTGTGTGTGTGTGTGTGTGTGTGTGTGTGTGTGTGTGTGTGTGCGTAGCTTAAAATAGGTTTCCCACGCTTACATCCTGTGATAATGTAAACAGAAACCAACTGTATAACTTTCTAAGCATTGTTACCTCTTCCCCCTATTCTACCTCTCCCTCCCTCTCTCTCTCTCTGTCTCTCTGTCTCTCACACACACACACACACACACAAACACACACACACACACACACACATACACACACACACAGACCTTCTTCTGAATGCTGTAAAGACTGCCAATATACCAGTGCCAAGTGGGACACCAATGAACATGACATTCAATCATTTTAACAGCATTAAGAGACAGATCCAATAAAAACTAGACAGAGAGAGAGAGAGAGCGGGAGAGAGAGATGTACAATCTCATAGGATTGAATTACATTATGAATGCACTTTTTGCAGGACACAGGCACACCCAAACAAACAACTGCCCAGCAACACACTGGCTGTGTCATACACACACACACACACACACACACACACACACACACTCACACACACACACACACACACACATACACACACTAACCGTATGGTAAACAGTGGTGATCTTTCGCAGGGCATCTGGCAGTGCCCCCTGTTGGCGTATGGTGGGGTACGGCTGGCTGAGGTCAAACAGCACCAGTGGCGTACCCTCTGACCCAGTGACCCTTGACCCCAAGGTCAATACGCACTGAGTGATGTTAGACAGCACAGACACACCACACAGTTCTTTAAAGGCCTCCAAGGACTCCTGTCAGACAAACAAACACACACACACACACACACACAGACAATAAGTCTTTCTGTAAGAGATTAAAACAAATCTCACACATTTTTTACTGGTACTTAAGACACTATTATCATATTATACTTAAAGTTAAAATTGATAGATATTGATACTTTAGTTTAAATCTCTCAGTGTTGCTGCAAGAGTGTTAAATTAACAGTGTTGGCACTTCAGTGTTAAAATCAATCTCTCAGACAGGATCCCAGTGTGTGAGTCTGGCTCCATAGCGCCCTTTAACACAATGCTCTTCCT
This sequence comes from Sardinella tawilis, assembly GCA_030264315.1. Taxonomy (NCBI): domain Eukaryota; kingdom Metazoa; phylum Chordata; class Actinopteri; order Clupeiformes; family Clupeidae; genus Sardinella; species Sardinella tawilis. The sequence goes on from JASCQY010000068.1 coordinate 1,406,990, forward strand.
TAAAATAGACAGAAGTGGGTTGGGAATTGAATGAGCCAGAAGTGTCCTATAAATTAACATGACTGCTGCAGTGTGTCCCCTGAAAGGTCAAGCTTTTAATACAATATATTCTGCCAGTTTGACGAATGCTGGCCTCACCACATTAGCTTTTACATAACGATCTACTGCATTACTAAGTGCACATATTGTCCACGAATTACTCAAATGTTCATTATTGTTGTTGTTTTGTTGTTTTGCTAATATTTGCTTACTTTGTACCTCCTGGCATTCTGATTGGCCTTTGCCAAGTTCTCATTCCCTGCCTGCATGTTTTCATAACGATGTATAATGATGAAATGCAGATTTTTGCATTTTCTTACTGTATGTTAATGTGGCAATCTCTGTGTAGTTCAAAGATGTCTGTGTCTCTTTACAGGTCACCCTTTCCTGCTGTCATATTTCAATTGTACATAACGGCACTACTACTACTATACTACTACCAGAGATCATGGAATACTGACCAAGACAGAGCAACATGATACGTTACCACAGGAGCGTGGGCACGTCACAATATAAACTTTTACCCGATTTTCTGTATTAGCGAATGAGGGCTCGACTTTGGTCTGCATAAAGGGGGATTTTGCCCTCCCCTCCCTTGGAAAAATAGAACACGGAATTTAACGGACGTTTGTTCCTCTCGCTCCGCTTTTGCTCTCCCTGCTACAACTGCCAGCTCTCTGTTCCCCTGATTGCCTGCAGTACAGAATATTACCTACGCCAAGGAGATTATGTTTTCGGTCCTGTTTGTCTGTTTATCTGTCTGTCTGTCTGTTGGCAAGATAACTCAACCATTGTGAATTTGCAGAGTTTGTGAACTTACAGCTAAAAATGACTGTAAGGAGCACAGAAAACTGAAAGTGAGACTTTCTTTCCTTGACCTCATTAGTTATCAGCATTAGCTGACTAAGGTAGATTCGCTATTTGTTCATCGCTGTGCAACATTTTCTCATTTCTCTTCCTAACGACGGCACTCAGAGAGTTCGGGCAACAGGGATACAGTTGGATTCGTGCCAGACTTCAAATCTTGGAAGCTTTTTGCCGTCCTACCTGCATGTTCTCCCGCAGGTCGGTGGCTTCTCTCAGCGGCTGGGCGGCCATCTTGAAGACGTCGTCCAGTGGCCTGAGGCCCAGCTCCTGCAGCTGAGTGTAATGGCGACTGCGTCTGCTCTTCCGGACCGAGAGGCCCCGCTTGTGGGCCTTCCCGCCGCCACGCCGCTCCGTCATGGCCACGTGCACCAGCAGCCGTGCATGCGGGAGCTCCTCGCCCTCGGCCGACAGCAACGGAACATGCCGGAAGCCGGACTGCACGCAGTCCAGAGGGAGGGCGTACTGGCCGATGAAGTCGTCGCCAATGAAGTAGTCGTCTTGCACCACAAACCGCAGCAAAGCCAATTCAGGAAGGTTCACCTACGACGGAGACATAGAGTACACACACACACACACACACACAAACACACACACACACACACACACACAGACAGTCAACTCAGCTAAGTTCACCTGGGCCAGGATATAGAGAACGCTTGCGTTCATACACATACATAACAAAGCACAGCAAAGCCGACTCAGTTAGCATGTACAGAGGGAGCAACTGAGCTGGTGCATGCATGTACAGGTACATGCACACACAGACTCGCACTCACATACACACACACACACACACTCACACACACACAAATGCACATACACACATACAAACACACATACTCGTACACACACACATGCACACAGTCACATACACACCAAACTCAGGGAAGGTCATGTGTGTCACACAAAACCCACTTCCTGTCCAATACATGCAGTCACGTAAACTCAAATAAAAACCAACTCAAATGAACATGCTAACAGATCAATATATTTACGGTATAAGTCAAGAATACAGCTTTATACTTGACCTGGCCTTTACCAAGTGACACATATAAGCATTGATACGTATCTAAAATTAAACAATAAATCTCTGTGTCTCAGTGTGCGTGTTTGTGTGTGTGTGTGAATGTGTGTGTGTGTGTGTGTGTGTGTGTGTGTGTGTGTATGTTTCTACTCACCTGAAATTGAAAGCTCTGGTCGAACACAGGGCTCTCTCCATTCTGCGGCACGGTGTGTGTGCGTCGCTCGGCACAGTCCGCAGGGATGCCGTGGATGGCCACGGTGACATACGGGTCCAGCACATCGCCTTTGGCCCCTCCGCCACGTGGCTTGGGCAAGCATCGCCCACTGATGACACGCAGGTGTAGCGTCTGAGGCGGCACACCTGGCAGTGGGGACGTACAGTAATGATAAAGAAACTTACCAAGCCAATTACGGACACAGGAAGCATCACAGTATCACAGCACAGCAATTTCACCAAGGTGACACTGCAAATCCAGTAACCACAATGTTACCCCCCAGCGAGGGCAACACGGGACAGTGATACAGAAGAGTACAGTGTTGCTGAAGGGGGGGGTCTTAAGTTTACTTTTTAGTCTTTAGCAAATTAATGTTAATTTTCCCCCATCGACTTTTACAATTAATAATAATAGTAACGCAGTAATAGTCATATTTGATACATTGATAATTATATTACATTTATTGCCTCTTTTCTATGGACTTTATCTTGTGTTTGAAGTCTTGTTTTGCTACTTACAGTAGCATGATGCATGATTGAAAAGTGATGCAAGACAATTTGTTGAGCAGACAGACAAATACCTTATCTTATCTTAAACAGTAAAATAATTAAATTATTCAATCTCAGGAATGGCATCCCGATTTATCTATTCATTGGTAATTGTTCCATCCTCACCTGGCAGAGCCCCACGCTCGTTGGCACAGAAGTACGCCACCTGCTGGCGCATGATGGCGGGACGCAGGGCATAGCCACAGGCGCCATTGCGCTGGAACCAGCCGCGGTGGAGGTCCAACATGGCGCCGTCCGTCTGTACGTTGAGTGCCACCATCTGTAAGCCGGCCTTCCAGAAGCCCAGTGGGTCGGGATTGCTGGAGTCCACGCGCATCAGACTGGGACGAACGCGTAGCAGACGCCGTTTGGTCAGCTCCACCAGCTCCGCGCCGCGTTCGGCCGCGTGGCGGCTGGCCAGCGCCTCCCGGAAGCACGTCACCACGCAGGACGGGCCAGAAGCAGGGGACGATGGGAACTCGTTGTTGGGGGGTGGGTCGGCATGGCAAAGCGAGATGAGCTCTGAGAGCTCCGGACAGAGCGGAACGCGGCGTGACGACGACGACGCCCCCGCCGTGCCCCCTGCGGCTTTCTGGGTAATCTCCTCTGATTCGCCTTGCTGCGGATTCAGGAGCGGCTTGTTGCCTAGCAGCAAGACTTTCCCCCTGAGGTCGTGCGGTGACGGAAGGTGCCCGTCCTTGTTGCCGAGCAACCCCCTGTGCAGCCGCTCGCCAAAAGCCTCCTGCAGGTCACGGACCATGATGCTTTGCTGCGCGGCGGAGCAGTGGTTCTCCAGGCACAGTATGAGTGGGTACTTGGATGTGAGAAACGCCATCTTGGCCACCGTCTGCACGACCTCTCTGAACGGCAGCGGCGGTGCGTGCGTGTGCATGGCTGAGTGCGTGTGTCCCTTGCTGACCGTCGGCCGTCCGTCCGACCCTTCCCAAACGTCCAGCTCGAGGCAGCGGCAGCCGAGACGCAGCGCCCGCTCGTAACCGCTGATGCCGCTGACGGCGGGCACCTGGGCCTCCGTCACATGTGTGTTGTGCGACGAGCTGATGAAATAGTGGGAGAGCGGGCAGGTCATGTCCTCACACACACGCGTGTGTAGCGGATCAAAGACGCAACACTCGGGCGAGTCCAGGAAACGCGTGAAGCCGTCCAGGGAGAGGCGGCCGAGCTCGCGCCCCAAGGGGGACGGCTCGTACCTGTCAATCACGGTTTGGGCGGAGTCCTCGCTCACCTGGGCCACGCCCTGTTCCGTCTCCAGGAAACGCATCAAGTCCCTGATGTCCAGGAAGTCCTTGTTGGCCGAGAACTGGACCAGGAGGAAGTAGATCTCGGGTCGCGTGCTGACATTGTGGAAGGCCTGGGTGAAGTGCTGCAGAGACACGCGGGAGGTCGTGTGTGGCGGTGTGTGCGGGGGGGTGTGTGGCGGAGTCGCCGAGTGTGTGCCCTCCCGGAGGGCCTCACGCAGCCGCAGCTTGATCTGGCTGCTTTTGACGCCAGGGCTCAGCTTCTCGATCAGGTGAGTCGCCTCGCTCACACTCAGCCAATCGCCTTCCTTGCTCTTGTCACCCACGGCAACCACCTGAGAGAACTCCTTGGAGAGCCACGAGAGCTGAAGGTCGCCACGACCTTCCTCGCGCCCCGTCTCCCCTGCCGCGTGGGAGTGTGTGTGGGTGAGTGTGTGTGTTCCCTGTGACCCCTGGGAGATGAGATATCGTAGACCGGTCACCCAGATGTTAGCCACCTCAGGCGAGTTGGCCACCAGGTCCAGCGTGTCGTAGTCATCGCCGTAGACCAGCGAGAAGGCGCAGTCGTCCGTCACCAACTCGGCCACGCCACTGGCACGAAAAATGTCGGTGTTCCGCCCGGTTCGGATCTCCCGCACCTCGGCCAATAGCAGCCGCGCCTTCCCAGCATCCTTCTTGGACGGCTCCCAGCGAACGGAGCGGTGGTCGGCGTCCAACAGGAAGTAGCGGTGGTAGAGACGCAGGCCAGGGCGGAGCTTCCGGAACTCGCTACCCTCCTGCATGCGGGCCAGGCACCCCGACACCGAGCTGATCTTACGCGAGCCTGGCATGCCGCCGAACGAGACCGTCTTCTTGCGGTCACGCCCACGCCTCGAGCCATCCTGACACACCCAGACAAAGAGAGAGAGAGAGTGAGAGAGAGTGAGAGAGAGTGAGAACAAACAGGATATAAGGGGCACAATCAAAGACATCATGCATTTGTGTATGTGTGTGTGTGTGTGTGTGTGTGCATGTGTGTATGTGTGTGCAATATGTGTGAGAGAGAGAGTATACTGTATTTGTAAGTGTGCGTGAGAGCATGCGTTTATGTGTAAGAGAGGAAGGAAAGAGAGAGAGCAAAACTACGCGGATGAAATGTATACAAGTGAGTCACACACTTTCAAGAGACCTCTGAGAGAGAAAAGGAAAGAAATAAAAATGAAGAATGAACTGTGAGTGTGTGTGTGTGTGTGTGTGTGTGTGAGAGAGAGAGAGGGAGAGAGAGAGTATCTGTTTGTAAGTGTGCATGAGAGTATAATGTATTTAAGAGGCAGAGAGAGAGAAAGTGTGTGTGTGTGTGTGAGAGAGAGAGAGTTTGTGTGTGTGAGGGAGTGTGTGTGTGTATGTGTATGTGAGAAAGTGGGAGCTCCTGCAGTGCCACGTGAGTGGGGGGGTGGGGGGGCAACCCCAGCAGTCGGCACGGCAACAGAGCTGAATGAGAATCTCCCAGAACACAGAACATGACATAAGAGGGGTTTCCTCTCTGCAGGGGTTGGAGAGAGTGGGGAAGAGAAAAGGGGGGGGGGGGGTTGAGAGAGGCATAGAAGGTGATTTTAATAAAAATCTAAAGATAAATCATAGGTGCAAAGAGATGATGGCGAAAAGGAGATATTGATAGCTGGATTGATCTAGGCCAGACTGACAGCATCTTGAAAAAAAAAAAAAAAATGATGCTGATGCTCCAGAAACGACCTCATGATCTGAAGCACAGGTTGCAAGGCTTAAAAATTATGACCTCTTGTCATTACACAGCTCCAAAGTATTTATCTCCAGGTCGTCTGCTTTTATGAGTCGGGGCCAAACCTCTGAACAACTTGACCTGTTTAAAAGATAGACATTTACTGCAAAGGAAAGCAGACTGTTTTCGACTCCTCGAGGCGAGGACAGTAAATGTTTGTTCGAGCAATTGGCCTCTAATTCTACAATCACCCCCACTTGGACCATGAAGCCAAGGCAGTAGGTGTCAGATATCCATGACAGATCGAGATATGTGCGCTCTCTTTTCTGCATTTAAATTAAATTCCTTCTCTCTGGCCTCGGGAAATTGATGCTGTATTAAGCAACCCCTAAAGTATTACGTATGTTCCGTGCATGTTAAAAGAACAAAAATATTTTCAGAGTATTGATTTGGTCTAAGAGCTGACCCTGAACTTTATATTTTGATTCGATTTAAGATCGGCTAGTTCCTATCAAAATAATTACTGCCTTATTTGTGCCGTGGTCCCCTATTGCATTACCCTTGCATCCACAATTATGGTGTAGCGCATTCCTGGTTGGAGAGAGTTGGAAAAGTGTATGAACACACAGCAGTGTAAAAGGGAGACATCGTTATAAAAACGTTTTATTAGACAAAAACGAAAACCCGCTTCTCTTCAGAGACTTCTCAAGTTCAAAGGACGGCATAAACCGAAGGGGGATTATTATGTGTTTTTTTTTTTTCTTTTCCATCTTTTCGATCTCCTCCCCCTGAATAAGGATGTTCTGTTCTTCTCCAGTGCCACGAGGAGAAAAGGTCACGGTGTAAGAGTCACGTCGGTTCAGTTTGCTGGAAGATGGCAAGAGGACAATATGCCCAGTTTGTGTGTGTTTGTGTGTGTGTGTGTGTG
>JASCQY010000068.1:1419071-1429745 GCA_030264315.1 Sardinella tawilis
GAAAAAAAACAAAATTATTAGAAGCTAAAAAACACATCTCAACCAGGGGTGCCAATAATTATGGAGGGCACTGTATGCTGGGGACCCAAGCATGCAGGTGTGACATGACTTTTTTGAAGAGGCTATTGTACAGTTACAGTACATAATTTAAATGGCTTTATGGTCAACCACAACCTCTATTTATTATTTATTTTTTGTCTTTTGTAGACTGCTATTCTTAGTAGACTGCTGTTCTCTCATGATGTTGATTCTCTCTGGGCTTGCCACAGCACTACGCATATTTCTTACAACTGCTATGTAGCCTAAAAACCTTTCCCGTGCTGCCTGAAAATAATGTCACACGTTTTGCCTACAATTATGGCAGAAAAGCATGGGCATGAGAATGAACACCCATCTGTCATTATGGCATATAAAAGTATGTATGACATGCATCATAATCAGTAACCATTAGTTTATTTGACATCGGTAATTTGTCTTGACCTTTGGTGTGCCTATACTGGCCTTAGTTCCCAAAAGATTGAGAGCCTCTGCTTGGAGAGAGGATGATTTGGGATTATGTGTCACTGTTGCCATACACTATAAGCATAAGTAAGTAAGGCTTATGCACATCAGCATATTGCCAGTGTGCTTGTGTGAATGAGTGTGTGAGAAACTAGGATGAAGGTTACTTATCTCAAGAGTCTGTAATAGACCTACAGTAAGACCTCCGGTTGAACCAGGAAACCAAACATAGCAGACTTGTGTTTTATCAGATGCAGTGTTTGTTAACTTCAGGTCATGTTTTGGTAGCCTATCACTTACCCAGAATGATAGCCAAGTTCTCAGTGATCTGATCCAGCTGGTTTATCTGTAAAATCAGAAAATTAAAGGTGCACTGTGAAATGTTGCATGGTTTTTAGCTCGATTTCATTTTTATCTCAAAGCTTAGACATCTCCCCTTGATCAGCTTGCTGCTTGCCCACTCAATACCTTGTGAAAAAGTCCCATGTCTGGAGACAACAAAGGGGCTAAATGTAAAAAAAAAAAAAAAAAAAAAAAAAACATTAGGGGCACAGGCTGTGCACCAAAACATAACAACCCACCGTTCAGCCAAATATCAACAAGATGGTTAGGGGAGGGATGGGGGTTAGTGAGCATGGACATATGGGTGGGGGGTGGGGGTAGTGAACTAAGTTGACTTAGTAGCGTGAATTTGAGAGTAGCGTTTTGTTTTTTTGTCGGTGTTAACGTGGAATATCAACAGAAGTCAACGTAGGTCACCTTTAAAATGCACCAGTTTTAAAGGAAAAGTTTGGTGTGAATCAATCAATAGTCCTGTTGTTTGAGGTCACCATGTGCTATCAGTAGGAAAATGAACAAGGAAAATTTATAAAGCATAGACTCAAAAACTGATCCGCCAACTTACATTAAGTGAATGGGGCATAGTATCTTACTTTCAGTTTAATTTAGCTACAGTATGCCCCACCCAATTAACATTAGTTAACATGTCAAACATACTGAAAGGTCCGGGGGCCTGATGCGGCCCTTCACATCATTTTGTGGCCCGATTCAAAAAGCTTGAAAATAATTGTAGTCATGTGGCCTGCTTGAAAATAGTTTTATCCAATTTGATCGTGTTTGTACAACACAATGGGAATGGCCTACTGGCAGCTCCACAGGCATGCCATGTCAGCTCAACACAACTCGACTCACCTACTGGTGCATCTCCTTTCAGGAAAGGATAAGCCAACTTAATATAAGGGAGTCAGAACATATAGAATTGAGCCTGTGATGTTCAGAAACATTCAAAAACATTTATTTTGTCACCCAACTGTTTGGGTGATGGATAGATCGGTATGGTGGTCCTCTCTGAGGAAAGCCTAATGCTCATGGCCCGTCGATAAAAATGAGTTTGAAACCCCTGATGTAAACCTTAATTAAGTGTTTCAATGTCTGGTTGTTCTTATTTTCGATTTGTGCATAAAGTACAAAATCAAGTGTCATGCATGAAATGTCTCGGCAATAATTTCTGATTTGTGAATGGCCTGATAAGAGGCCAGACCCACAGTTAAGTGGGCGATGCAGAAGCGTCCAAAGCAAGGACAAATGACAAACACATTACAAAAATGAAAGCAATCAAAAATTGTAGGACATAAAATCGAATTGCACAAGTAAATACTGAGGACTATAGGCTACAGCAGTCTATTCATGATTTTTCTAGACCTATAGCTAAGGTTTATGCAAATTTGGGATAGGCCTATACCTACATTTTTAGAATGAATTAGTCTATGCTCTAACATAAACAGATAGGATACAGTAAGCTAACATAGCACATGATTGACATTGTTCAGAAGCTATGGGCGTGGTGGTGTAACCTCGAACTGTTTACCAAAACGAGGAGAGAGAGGAGGCAGGTTCAGTGGAGGGAAGGAGTAACAGCAGGGTACCATTAATTTATTTAGACATTTTAACGGTTTTAGAAATGGTAAGAAATAGAATTACTTTCAGCATGAGACCTGATGTAATAGTAGCTGATACATCTGACTTTGAACCCAAGATGACTGCAACGAAAACGGTCTAACTTTGCAATGGCTGCTATTTGGGGAAACCTCGAGGGTTTGAAGGGAACTCAGAGATGATGGGAATTGTAAAGTATGCTAAGATTAGCCAATGCTAATCAGAGCACTCACCTGGTAGTGTTTAACGTTACATTTAGCTAACCTATGTTTTAGCACAATGTAGGTTAAAGGCAGTGAATTTAGTTAGTTTTAATCTTAAGGCTGGTTAAGTTCAATATTGTATTGTTTGTATTGACTACATTCACGAGTTCCCTCGTGTTCAGCCTGAAGGCATTTTGCAGGAAGTTTAGTATTTCTGTTTTATTTGCTCATCTTATCTAATGATCACTAATGTGGCTGAACTAGTAACTTTGTCATTGTTCTAAGTCCTGATGGCAACTATAGAAGGATATCTGACTGGTTGAAATTACTGACATTTATTGCCTGTTGTATAAATATCATCGAAACATTTAAATTAACGTGCGAATTTATTTGGCACAGCAGATAGTCAGCAAGTATCAGCTAGCAATGCAACCTGAATGCGCCAGGGCTAGCTAGTTAGCAACGTGGCTATTTGTTTAGCACGAGGAACACCAAATATGCCGCCAAATTAAATGCCACAATATAAATTGGTGAGAGGTCAAAGGGTTAAATGTGATTGAAAACTATCTTTTTCCAAACTGAATCGCATAATGGTTTATATATATATTCTTTCCTATGACATTTAGCTCATTTATCCGTGATGTTTATCATGCCTCAGAGTTGTCTGTGGTTTTGACAAAACGAAGCAAAATATCTGCTTAGCTCGTGCATGATTTGACAGCCCCTCAGACGCTTCTCTCTTGCCTGATGGAAGACTCCGTTGACCTTTGTTGTTAGCGGGCCTAGCCGAAATTAGTTGGCGTGTCTGAAAGATTTCACTTGGTCACATTGCATATTTTCTTCAAATGCCATTTTACAAGGATATTCAGAAACAGCGTAACGTTAACGGATATCAGATGGGGCCTTCACTAAAACTTTCAAATGGATACATTTTACCGGAGGGCAAAATGACGCCAAACACACTTTTTGTTGGGGGAATCGACACTAAGGTAAGCTCAGTAACCCTGCCAAATATTTAATTTGAGGCACGAATGTCTGTTGCTTTGATGACACATGTTTTGTTGTGATCATATAGGTGGACGAGAACGAAATAAAGGACTTCTTTGCCAGATATGGCCCAATAAAGGAAGTGAAAATAATAACATACCGCGGAGGCATTTGCAAGGGGTGAGTTCTGGGGTCAGAGGCTGTTTACTTTGAAGTGACTTGTTTGTTTCCATCAAGTCTAGTACCGACTCCTTTTTTATATAGATACGGCTTTGTGTACTTCAACGAGGACGTCGATATACAGACCATCGTTGAAGTAAGTCATGCAACTTTTTTCCTCTATTTACTAATTTTTGTTAAATTAGTTTCAATTATGTTAGGTGCTCTACCATACTTGATTGTATTTGTGTGTTCACAGCAACAGATCAGTTTTAAAGGAAGGAAACTCAAGTTGGGACCAGCAATCATGAAGGAGAGAAGCTCACGTAAGTTTATCTATCTGCATTTTGTTGAGTAGCTAGATTATCAGCTCCATGGCACATAGCCTAACCTATTAAAATATTTTTGGTGTTGAATTAAGCTTGCTGGTGAAGTATCATTTTTGTGGTTTCTCCATTCGATCATGTCTTCAAGAGGGATTTTTACATCTCAGGTTACAGACTTAGTTTAGTCACGCAGTTGTGGACCAAACCTTGGTAAACATCTTGTTGACTGTCAAGGGCATTTTTTGTTCTTGTTGTTGTTGTTATTTTTGTTTTTTTCAAATAAGCTTCATCATCGAAATCATTTATCAACAATAGGGCCATCTGCTGTTTTAATTATGTAATTGCCTTTTAGTTTGAATTTGCACAAAAAGCAACAGATTAAGTGACTTTCAGTCCAGTGCAGATAGAAATATTCATTAACGCTTGTATGTATGATCTTGCTGTCGCAATTGTGCATTCGGGGAATTGTCACTTCTGATAAAAGTGTCAGTTAAATACTGTAAATATGCACTTTAACCATCTAGCTAAGCTTCAAGAGAACATACAGCATATGATGTCATTACCTATTCATGAGTGGTCCAGCTCACTGGCTGAATTTCTCTGTCTGGCCTGTATAATCTCTACATCTTCAAAGACTTAACTGGCGCAAAATTAATTCAAACAAAAGACTGGAAAATCAGTATGGATGCATCATATATTGCTGAAATATTTCTCCGGCCATATTTAGACTATGGTGAACTTGGACAGCCAAAGTCTAGGCAATGAGTTAGAAAAACATTTCACTTCATAATTGGCTAATTCATGCTGGTTAAAGGGATTATCCAGAGTGAATCAGTTTGTAGCCTGTTGTTTCACGTTGCCAAATGCTATTGGTAGGTAGGAGAACAATGATTGGTGCATACAATAGTATAAATAGCGAAATGACAGCCAGCACTAACTGATGAGGACAAGAAAGTTTTGTGTTCTTATGCTCTCATCTTTTAGTGTTCCGTGACAGTTCGCAAATTCTGTTTCCATTATAACAGTATCCTTCTTATACCTACCAACAGAACTTGACAGCCTCAAACAACAGGGATATGGGCTGATTGACTCAAGATTTTTCCTTTAACATTTACATTTTTGCATTTAGCAGTTGCCAGAAATCAACTATCAATGATTTCAGGGCCAGTCTCCATAATTTTCAGGCTACTCGCGTGCTAGCCAGGTTCATTAACTGCTACACTACCTCCGCCTCATTCAGTTAAAGTCCTTGTTGGTTCAGGGTTTAGTTAGGGAGGACATAGGGATTCGGCCACTTAATGTCGTCTGTCTGTCTCATCTGACATCTGTCCATAAATGTGTTGGTTTTTATCATGGTCTGCCCAGGCGCTGTCCAGTCTCACCTTGTTGGCAGTGCCCCATGGATGACCCCTCCTCAATACATCTACTGCAGCTGTTGCCCACCAACTCTCAGTGGCCCTCCAAACTCGCCTGTTCTCAACACAGCTGGCCAGTACTTACAGGTACAATGTACACACACACACACACACACTCACACACACTCATTATTGTGGCTATGCTTTGGACAGCCAGACTCATAATACTTGTGCTGACATAACTGATACACACACACACACACACATAATTGTGGGTATGCTTAGGACAGCAAAACTCATATTATACTTGTTCTGACATAACTGTCTACTGTGTGTAATGTGGTTAGTTGTCTTTGTCCAGGTGCCATTGTGCTCTATCGAAGCACAGCTCAAGCAATTAATCAAACACTCTTTGCACTGTTGCACATTGTGTAATGGGGTTATACTGTTTCATCATGATGAGTTGGATCACCAAATAACATACACACACACACCCTGCCCTGAGCTTTGTAACCATGCTGTGTAAGAATATGATGTCAAAATCTTAGAGTGCGTGTGTGTGTGTGTGTGTGTGTGTGTGTGTGCGTGCGCGTGTGTGTGTGTGTGTTCTCTTTCAGCCTTACCCATACTCAAGCCTGCCTGGAGTCATGATCCCTCAAGTGCCCATGGGATACGCACAGACTGCCTGTGCTTATCAGGTACACACACACACACACACACATACATACACATACACACACACACACACACACACACACACACACACACACACACACACACACCAAAACAGCACATTGGATCAGATGTAACATTGAGAATTTGCAATATTCTTTACATATTGAAATGTTCTGAATTTTCTTTCTTTTTTTTTAGGCTATATTAGAGTCTAATAAAGCAAAAGACAACTGTAATGTATCAAAACGCAAACTGTAGCTTTGCTGGTGTGTATGCTTGTGATTGAGCCAATAAACATGCCCAAACACATGCTGATAAGAAGATTGCCCAACCAAAAATATGACGTATTCTCTCTCTCTGTGTGTGTGTGTGTGTGTGTGTGCGTGTGTGTGTGTGTGTGTGTGTGTGTGTGTGTGTGTGTGTGTGTGTGTGTGTGTTTGTGTTTGTGTGTGTTTCAGTACGCATCTCCACACTGGTCTGGGGAGCAGAGGACGCGACTCATCAATCAGGTGAGCAGACCACGGGCTGAAACAGAAGCTCTCTGCATTGGCAGTCAAGGGTGGGATCAGAGCAGTGTAGTGACCCATGAGAACTCTAGGTGGCAGTATAGAGACAGGAAGAGCAGAATGGAAATGGCTCATTAAACCGGTGTGCGTTTGCCAAAACCATAGTTGCCAACCAGTTAACAACTTAGTTGGTTGGCAGTGGGCAATTGCGTAATGGCCAACAGTGTTGCTAACTTGGTTAGCAACCATGGTTTTGTGAAATATGCCCCTGCATTAGATGTGCAGGTCTGTCTGTCTATCTTTAGATTAAAGGTGGGGTAAGCAATAAGCATGGTCTTGGTTTGTGTATATGGTTGGAGGCTGACACTTTTGTCCAAATCAGTGTACGTTTTATCTTTGAACTCGATACCGAAGAGAATATGCTAGAGAGATATCATGCCCCTCACCTCAATGCTGCAGGAGAATCGAGGCATGGTGCGTTCAGTTTGAGGGGCTGTACTTTTGTTTCCAGTTTACTGAAACCGGTTGCATAAGACAGTTTTTGTGTGTTTGTTCTTCGCCGTGTTTTTGGTGAATTAAAAAGTAGCAAATATGCGATGTGGACCGCTACCAAAAGTGACATGCTTACCATCCAAGATTTAAATCCCAGTCCTAGACTGAAAGGAAACCTTGATGAAGATCTCAGTTTGGTAAAGCTGTCAGTCAAGGACAAGGCTTAATCTCTGCACGAAAACGATGCCTTCATTGGCCACTTGTTCACCCTTTGCTAGTCATTTATGCAGTTGCAGTTGTCCTAATTGGATGTTCTATGTTAAATGGTGGTGCACAGAAAGCAACAGAGATTGTTTTAGAACTTGAGTGTATGCCATCTTTTTTTCTCCATTATATTGGGTTTTTTGTTTGTTTGCAACGCAGCAGACTATTGCCCAAAGTGACTTTCAGTCCAGCGCAGAGTTTAATTTGCCAAAACCCGTGTGTGTGTTTCCAGAATTATGTGGACTGCGGCGTGCAGACCTTACTGACGTTGCTGTAGTTTGAGCCCCCCCTCTAGTACTATCAACTTATGCAGGCAAGCAAACTTGTGCTTTTGATGTCCTCTTCTCCCTCTCTTAGTCTCTCTCTCTATGTCTGTCACACACACACATATACACACACACACACACACTTGTCATGCAGCGCCAAGCAAAATGGTAATAGTGTTGTATGACAACCATTCACGCACACCCTGGAGACAACTTGCTGTAACAGCCATAGCATAAACGGGTTGTGAGCCTACAAGGACTTAAGTTTTGAGTCTGACTTGTACAGTTTCCCCGTCTCCTTCTGTCTCTCCATAGCTAAAGTAAAAAGCCAGGTGGAAAAGCTGGGAAAAGGTATAGTTTAAGTGTTGTTGCAGGATATTTGCAGTAGCTTTAGTACACTTTTAGTTGACTCATAATTCTCTCAAAAGCACTGTTTCCACAAGATTTTCCCTGGGAAGGCAAATAAAATGGGTATTTATGTAAATTTGTCCATATTTAGGCCATGCTATTTCACCATGGTTGTCTCCTGGTGTGTGTGTGTGTGTGTGTGTCCGCTAATAGATTAGGTGTGTATTGATATTCAGTATGAGAAGGTTTATTAGTGCATGCACAAGTGGCTGTACAAATCAAGAGAATCTTGTACCAGTTTTAAGGTTCCCAGGTTGATAGACTGAGCTGCTATGGTTCTGAGGTTCTTCACATTCAGAACTAAAGCGGTGTTTCTCTCTCTTTGTCTTTTTCTCTGTCCTCTCTCTCTCGTAGGGCTTCTTGTCTTGGCATTGCTCCTAAGCGAGACAAGGAGAGCAGGACCCCTTCAGGTTCTACAACTCTGCTGTCCCGGAGACAAACATTCCAGAACCCAAACATTCCCTGTCCACCCCACCCCACCCCAGTACGGACCTGCAGTGGATCGACATCCTCCTCCCTGTTGTGTGTGTCAGTGAGTGTGTGTGTGTGTGTGTGTGTGTGTGTGTGTGTGTGTGTGTGTGTGAACGTATGTTTGTGAGTGTGAGAGGATGTGGATGCATATTTTTGCATATTTATATTTTTATGTGAAGGATTACTTTTGGTGTTTTTTTACGGGAGTTATTGTGTTATTGTGGCACTTTGGCCTTTGCATTTGTGTCCTTATGTTTGGCACATGTAGAAACTTCAGAATGTTCTTGTGAATAGTTCAAGTTTTTTCAGCTCAGACTGGCAGCCAATAATTAATTAACATTAATTAACCAATTAACATTTAATAGTAGCCAGACGAATGGATACTACTTCTCACCGGCATTTTGGGCACCCTGTGAATTTTCCTTTTGAATACAGCACATTTATTTAAGCTTGCGTTTGTGTGCATCAAATATGGTCGTCATTTAGTAAGAGGGGGTGTTAAATCACTTGAGTAAATCAGTTCATTTTTAACTTAGCCTGTCACACACACACACACATAAATCTTCTTGCCAGTCTGGGTCTGCTTGTCGGTTGTCCGACGTAGACAGAGACGACTCAGTCGTTAGACACTCTGCAGTTGTCGGTTCGGTTGGTTGGCGGCGTTTTGCTGCCGTCGGGGGGTTGGCGAGCTCGAACAATCACTGCATTAATTTTTGAGCTGTCTGAGGGAGTCGGAAGCGGCCCGCTCCTCAAGGCTACTCAAGGGGGGGGGTGTTAAACGATTTAATTCACTGCAATGAAGGACTAACCACGTGTTCTATCAGCACTACTTTTTGACACTTGTTTCGGTGTTGGCGTGACACTTTTTGTTTGTTTGTGTGTTGTTTTTATTTGCACTGAAAAGGGATTATTCACTTTTGGAGTTTTAATGTTTTTGCTTGATTTGAGTCATTTAAACTAGAAAAAACATATATAAGTTTAGCATTGATAATGTAAAAAAGAAAGAAGGAAAGAAAAGTCAGTGTTGTGTGTCTGAGCAGGGAAAGTTTTGCGACTTTCCTGTCTGCGTCTTCATTCTTCATTGAGTGATTTTTAAAAGCGACCGTTTTAAATCTGCCGTTCTGTCCTTTGCTTGCCGTGCGGGAGAAGTTTCTGCATGTGGCTGTCTAGATCATTTGGCTAGGTGCTCTCCTCTGGGTGGCCTGTTCACTGTTTGAAGTTTGGTGTTTGTTTTGTTTGTTTGTTTTTTTTTGTGCTCGAATGGAAATAAATAAATAATATGCAAAAAGGCTCTTATTTTATTTGGCTGTCTCAATTTCTTTATTTTTTTTACTGGTGGTAAAAAATTGTTTAGTTGCACCGTTTGTGTTTGCAACTCTGTTTCTGTGCTGCAGCTGCAGTTTGTATGGTTTGTAGTCGATTTATAGTCTTCTTGAGACCAGTTAAAAGGGCATTGCCAAAATCAAAGCGTGGATGAATTTTTCTAGATCCCCTTCTGACATAATATTCTTAAGTTTTGCTATGTTCTTCAAGTGAAAAATAGCTGATTTAGTGACAGATTTCACATGACTGTTAAAACTCAAGTTATTATCAATGATGTAAAGATTTCTCCCTGTATCTTTCATCTTAAGACCTTTTTTTTATCAAGTGTTGTAGTAAGCTTAGCCTTTTGGTCCTTGTTCCCAAATGTAATTTTGTCTGTGTTCAGCTGGAGAAAGTTTTGTGACATGCAGGTGTTAACCTGGTCGAGACACAGATAGAGACAGACAATCAAGGGACGCATAATCATTTCCGGACAAAAAATGATTAAATCTGAGTATCATCTGCATAGCTATGATAACGCATTGAGTTGTTCTTGATAATGTGACCGAGTGGGAGCATGTAGAGATTAATAGCTTCAAGAGTATGCAAGGGGAGAGATGTCATTTGAAAATATTGATAACAACGCACAGCCCTTTTCAGAGAAGACAGGCTTGCATTCATTAAATTTAGACTGATTTTTCATCCCACCTCAAGCCCTCTCCCAATCTATGACGACTAACTTATAAAAACAGGGCTCTCAAGTCTCACGCATTGACCGTGAGACACACGCAATTCAAGGACTTCACACGCTCTCACGCCACACA
>JASCQY010000068.1:1441318-1462796 GCA_030264315.1 Sardinella tawilis
AATGTAGGGAGGCCAGTACAGGGGTGATGTGGTGATGTTTCTTGGTACCAGTAAGCAGCCTAGCAGCTGCATTCTGTGGAGAGTGAGTGTATATATGTAGATATCCTGGCTTCAAAGTAAAAGTTTTAAATAGGCTATCTGTTCTAATGGGAAACCAGTTGCTAATAATTATATACAAAGCCTATCTAAAATAAAAGCCTGTCTTGTGCAGCTAATAATACAATAATGCAAGCCAATGAAGCCATTCTTTAAGGAATTACAGTAGGGATGAAAGCTGCAACTGCTACTAGTGTTAAAGCAATAATGGGGAAGGTTGTCCCTTCAATGCTAATGTAAATCCTTGTTGGAGAAGAATTCAAAATTGGATATGAAAATGAGATCTACCGCATAATGTCAGCATTAAACAAATAAAATAATTGCTGGCTGTGGCAATAATTTTGAAAATTACAGCTCGCAACATATTGAAAAAAAGAACTGAACCTAGCCCATTTTTTTGGAGCTGTGAACTTCGTTCTGAATTTTGAATTATGAACTATGAACTGAACTAGTTCTATTTAAGAGTTGTGAACTACTGTATGAACTGAACTAGTTCATGTAGAACGTAAACTGTCCCAACACTGTACATCAGTTTATTGGGCAAATTCTGTTTATGTCAATAAACTGTTTAACCTGTTTACAAGCAAGTAGAATGTCACGCTTAGAGCATATGCCTGTTTAACAAACCAAATATGGGCATTTTTGGTTTATTCCAATTGGAAGAAGATGTTTACAAGACAGGCATATTCAGTTTATTCTCACTAAACTATTTCAAAAATGTTTCTTGGCCACATGGAAATGCACTGATTCTCTTAACTAGCCAGCAGGCTACTCTATTAGCCGACTTACCTAGGTTAATTTAGACAGGTTGATCACTTAACCACATTCTTGGAAAACCCCCCTGCAATGAGTTATTATTGCCACTGACACAAGTGGTTATTTGACTCAGATTTTTAATTTGTCATGAAGGGATTTTCAATTTAATACTGACGTAATGCTGCCGTTCTCTAGAATTACATTATGCTGTATGCAATATGCTTTATAGAAAAAGAGGAACAGCATTTTACCCTACCCATGTTGGGAAATGTTAGCCTGACAAGCCAGACTATGACATCAAATGCATAGTCTGGAGCCGCACCATAGACGGGACTCACCTAGTGGCGAAAAAAAAAGCCCAGGTCTAACTCCTCCAAAGTCGCTGCAAAACGCCTATTCACACGATCACTATTCCATGGCCACTGTTGACAGTCCTGTCGTTATCTCGCTAAGCCTGCCCAACAACTCTCCACAAAGATGGAGTGTTTTGAAGCAATTCTCTTTTGAAGCCCATCTGACGGAGTCTTGCCTATGATGCGATGCTAGACCGACCCGCTAGGCAAAAACGATTTACTGCCACTAAGGTGCATCTAGATTTGTAGGCTAGGAAAATTTAATTTTGTGGCCGATTTTGCTTTGAATTAAGCTACCATAGTTTGAATAAAGTGCAAGCAGCTGTGATCCAGCGCTGAATTTAAAACAAACCATTTATTTTTATAATTCTCTATGTATTTGTCTCAGACAAAATGTCTGGAACCGTGGACAATGCAACCGCACAAACAACGCTCCACTCTAGTGTTTAAACTGCACAGATCTTGTTAGCTGGCTCATACTGATTATTTTTAGAGGGGATTCTAGGTAGAAACTATTTATGATGAGCAAGCAGAACTGTGTACTTACTCGTATAAGCATAGATTCGGTAGTTGGTTTCCACAACAATGAAGCCAGACTCTCCTGTGCCGGGTGTCGGCCCAACGCCCGATGTGGGTGTGGAGGAGGAGTTGGTTGTGACGCCAGCAGACAGGGTGATGGCCAAACGTGTCGGATAATACCTCCTTGACTTCCTCTGAAAAGAAGTAAAAAAAAACTAACCTAAGCTTACCACAAAAAACAAGCAAAGGGAGCGTGTGGCTCAGGGGGGAAGGTGGTCCCTGAAATGTTTAATTTTTTTGGGGGACAAAGTGGTCATTGGTCTGAAAATGTTTGAGAAACACTGAATAAGAGGTATATGTGTAGTTCTCCCCACCCCAGCAGCCACTGCTATAAAGCCAACTGAGCTCACCTTCCTCTGGAAGACAAGGCCAAACTCCCGCAGGTGCTGCAGAAAGGTGAGCAGGGACTCGCTCATGCCCTCTACGGAATAATCCTGCATCAGGGGACAAAAGCAACACGGTAAGGACAGGCCAAGTCACCAGCCCAAATATGGTAATAATAAAATAATTGGAAGAAAAAAAAGTTCAGAGAGTCCCATCACATTTTTTCCCAAACACTCATTATACCAGCTGATTTTGTTTAGCACAACTCCTGGGGAGATTAGCTAGTGAAATCAAGGTCAAACTAATACATGATACAACTTGAACTTTCTCAGGCTGGGCTTTTTCACCCTGCATAAAATGGACTTTAGCAGTGGTTATTGTTACAGCAAGGCAGCATCTCCCAAAAATACTGTAGTGCCCTCACCCTTCCCAGAGTGGAGAAACTCAGCTGGAACAGGAAGGACAGAATCTCCACCAGGTCCATTCCTCTAGACTGAACATGGAGGAGAACAACAAGATCAGCACAACATTTAGAGCAATAAAACACTGACTACTACACTCACTGTACCATCATAGAAATACTATTAGACACCCAGTGAGTGCAGTTCTGACTTAGGAGGGTTATGAACCAGTAGGACTGAATCTTTGATTAGGTCCAGACTTCTGCAAAATACAGAATTTTAGAATTAGCTTTCAGTCAATTCAGGAATTGCAAGTGGAGTCATCAAATTCAAATTCATTTTACTTCCCTCAATTCAAATTCAAATGAAAATTCAAGTTAAGTTAAAGGAACCGCATGTAAGAAATAAATGTAAATGAATCATAAAATGGCCCTGAACTATCACAAGACATTAAGCAATCATGATCATTTCAAATACTTTTATCACTGCAACAGTAATCCAGCCTGAATATTCCCATTAGAAAAGTGAATTTGCAGCCCTCAACTTGTGTCGACGTTGTCATTATGTGTTTTGGCCTGTTGCGCCACCCTCCACCTATCTGATTTTGGCAACCTAGCTAGCAAAATCTTGTCTTGGAAAAGGAGGAGAGGATGCTATGCTCTGTAGCATTTTGAATGTGATTGCAGTACCAATTTTGCCCACAAACTTACATACTGTTCCTTTAACAATTCAATTCTAAATTTTGCAGAACTCTGGTTAGGACAAAACAAACAGAATAGAAAGTACACCACTTGCTATTTCTACATATTGCACACGGTCCCTGTGAAAATGCATACAAGATGTAACTCTGTACGGATAAGTTTGTGTACAGGCATGTACTGTATGTGTGTGTGTGTGTGTGTGCGCACATGTACAAGTTTGTCAAAACCCCAGTGCTTCCTCATCCCATAATTGTTCATAATGTTGGTCTAATATCAAAGCAAAAGTTTCCCCCGCCTGTTGTTGTTGCATTACAAAACTCATTCTGCTGTGTTGTTCCCTGCTTTTGTATTATATTCACAATGTTAAGCATCAGCTCCAAAAACACGCTTATCAAAATCACACATGCTGCCTTCGAAATAATCTGCCTTCCCACTTTCAGCCGGGACAGAAATGACATAAATGACAGCATCCTCACACGCCTGGCGTCGGGCACAAATCATAGCAAATGACACTGGTTATCCTCCGAATCCATTTTTCACAGTCCTGCCACTCAACCACACACACACACACACACACACACAGAGTGTTACATGAGGAAAGGTGTTGTACTGCCCCCCCCCTCAATAAACGGATGGAAAAGACACAGCATCTCCCCTTTCTTTTACATCCGCTTCTCTGGGCTGTGAGGTGACTACTGTGGGCTGTGGAACAACATTAATTTATGGCATCTCTGCAGCAACCAATACAGCAAATCCTCAAATTTGCTAGAAATCATGCACAGAATAGAAACACCAAGAGCAAAAGTCTGCTTTCCGTGAAAATTACCATTTGTGGATTAGCGCCTACCTTGTATCTACTCTCTACCTTGTACCTACTTTCTACCTTGTACCTGCCAAATTAAAACATATTGATGGACTGTAGCATAAAGAATTAGATATATATGATGGAATGTAGCTCAAACTATATTTGATGATGTGCTGTATTCCCAAAGCTTTTCAACCCTTTTGACCCTTTGTCAATCAAAAGACCCTGTTACTCAAATGCTGATGTAATCCTTTGTTATGCTACAGAATGGCAATCAGTTATTTGATGACTGTGTTCTTCCTTGGGGAGGAGGAAACACACTTTAAATACTGTAGAGAAAAGTGAGGTCAGGTCAGTACAGTGTAGCCACCCTGGCGGCAGGCTGTGCTGTCCTCCGGGCTTTCGGGCTTGCGATTCAAACTTACTGTCATTGTACAATAAACGTTCTCTCCATGTTTTCAGCCTACAGACCATCTCTGTCTGCTTGCATTCTACCGTATATTTTTTTGTACCACAGGACACTAATATGCTTTTGGGACAGTGAGCTTAACTGAATGCATGGTTGACCTCCCTGTCACAGTGAAATGGTCAGCTGATTGGTGACAAAGTGGAAATGTTGGCTGCCATCCAATTCTATGGGTTCACATGTGGCAAACAAATCAGCATAGGGTCTTACCCATCTGACAAGTGTCCCTGTCACTAAAAGACTGACACAAACACCCATGGGCTGTAGCCTCCTCTCCATCACACCCTGGCTAGTGGCTACCTCTCAGTCTGTAATGTGCAGCGAGTCCCAAAATTTGCCCCTTGGACTGAATCCTGCGGTCCAACAATATAGGTTACAACAAGCACTGTGTGGAGATGCTGACTGACTGACCTGGGCCGTGTTGAGGTACTGCAGGGTGAGGTACCAAAGCTGGGATGCTGTGTCCAACAGCAGGAACTGGAAGCCAGAGGATGTGATGCAGGGAGCGTCACCCGCCTCACTGCAACAGTCAGAGAACCAGAGAGGGAGGAGAGGAAATGCAGGTTGTTAGCATAGCTCACATTCCATTAGCCGTGGCCTAACTGGTTAGGGCTTCGGGGTTGAAACCAAAGAGTATAGTCTCACTGCAGGAAGCCCACTGCTTCAGGTTAGTGTGTGCTTCAGCTCACTGTGTGCGGTGTGTGTTTCACGAATTCAGGATTGGATCAAAAGGGCATATATTCTATACTATATTAGCAGGAGTATACTATACTCATTAGCAAGAGTATATATACAGTACTACACTCATACATTAGCAGGAGTATACAGTATATACCAGAGACGGTTGTTTTTCAGTATCTTTGTATATACTATACTCAGACTGTATATTAGCAGGAGTATATGTACTATACTCATACTGTACATTAGCAGGAGTATATACTATAGTCATACATTAGCAATTGTTTCTGTAATGCAATACTATAAAGAAGACACTACTTTATTGTTTATTATTATGTTGTTTTGGATGAAAGCTTCTGCCTATACATAAATAACATAAATATAAACATTAACTTATTATGAGGCTGAGAGACACTCCATTATTTTTGGCAAGTCAGCTAGGGCAGTAATTCAATTTCCAGGTCCAAGGGAGTGCATTCATTACGTGGACGTGTTTACATTTGAATAATACTAATGATAATGCCCCAGTTTTTATTCAACAGCCAAATAACACCCCTAAACCTTCCGATGCAGGAGTAAATCTTGTGTGCAAGCTGTATTTGCCTTCATTAAACCTACTGCAACATAATTTCTGGAAATTAGTAAAAAAAAAAAAAAAAACACAGACCAAGACTTATGACTGCTAATGTGATGAATTAGCATGGTTGCTTTCACTGTACAGTAGGTCCATTAGCCCACATGCTACAATTTCTTGAAATTATGTCTTATTTCATCTGTCTGCTATTTCCCTGCAAGACATAAACCACGCATGAATAAATAATACTGCTCATTATGCAGCTATTTAGCCCTGCCAAGACACACTGAATGAATGTCTGCTAACTAAACATAATGATTGACTGAAGAATGATCGAGAGAGTTCTGTAGAGCAAAAGTTCTAGAACATTTTGGTGCCATGGATCCCTTTGTAGTGAGAATTTTTTTTTCTTAGGACCCTTACACCGTGTCCTAAGTGCAGGCGACGCGACCGGATGCATGCAATAAAAATCAGTTTGATCGTTGTATTTTCTATTGGAATGTCCTAACTGAATGTGACGCGACCCAGTGCGACAAATCGCATTGCTGTGCAACTTTTTAGTCGCGTTGTCCGTGTCTATTTCAGTCGGGCCGCGTCACTCCACATATTTAATGGAGAATCTTTACAAATAGAACGTCATAATAACAGACCCAGTGTAGACAGAGAACAGTCTATGCTACACGACAATGCGATGGTCGCTTGCAGTTAGGACAAGGTGTTAAAAGAACCGTATGTAAGAAATAAATGTAAATTCATAAAATGGCATCGATATATCATTAGACATTACGCATATAACAAATAATCATATAATTTATGTAAAGCTTATTTATATTTCCTGAAGTTGTGGTTATGTTCACTATGTTGTGTTTCATGACAGGTGTTTTCCTTGCTCTTTTGTCAACTTTCACTTGACAAAGTGTTATTTTGGTCAGACATTTTGTTTAAACATTAAATTAAGTTGACTGTTAAGACGCTTTGATGCAAGGCAACAGGGATGGGCAATGTGGGGTTCATGGGGGATATGACCACCGCTACAGCACACCCCCTGCTGCGCCACACACACATCAAACACTGGAGCAGTTCTGAACGTGCTGTACAAAGGCACTGTTGTTATTCTGACTGCAGTCAGTGTTCATACCACACCACCTAATCCAAACCAACCCTTTCAATTTATGAGACGCTGCCTTTAAACAATACCGCCTCAGTTCATGACTAGCACAGTTTCACAGGATACATTCACTCTCCCACACACACACACACACACACACACACCCCAAACAAAAACATCCTCCCCCACATCTCCACCCCACCCTACCTCCTCATGAGGCCGGCCTGGGTGAGTAGCTGGGCGAGGTCTTGGCTGACGGCGGCGCTGGGCGAGCCCACCATGAAGTGGAGAATGACCTCCCAGCGCTCCATAGCGTAGCGGTCCAGGCTGTCCACATCGCGCGCGTGCCGGTCGGGGCCCAGGCTACTGCCCTCGTCTGCCCAGGCCTTGCCGCTGGAGAGGAAGGAAGGAGCAGCGGTCACTTTGAGAATCACGGTCATCACAGCATAGAACCAAAGAGCGCTTGTTATAATGGCAAAGCTGTGGTCAAGCACTCAAGGAGGCCACAAGTCATTTTTCACACAAAAAACTATAGCTGTATCTGTAGGACCCATTCGGAAACTGCAATACTTAGGAGTTTAGGAGGAGAGGACCAATACAAGTGTTTACCTACAATAAGTAGTAAAGAACAATAGTTCTTTATTAATTTTTAATTTTAAAGTCATCAATCTGTTAGAATAGACTTCATGGACTAAGCGGAAATACTGTAGTATTGTAAGTATTACTTTGTAAAATACAGTAATACTGTAAGTATTGCGTTATAAAGCTAACGCCTCAAGAAAAAACTAGACTACCTGTGAGCCTAGCCAACTCTACCTCTCTACACAGTGGAATGGGATTGAGTGATATCACTTACTACCCTGAAAGCACTGAGGCGCAAACAACAATGGCAGCCTATGAGTAAAAGAGTTTTCTACCTTTTTTAAAACCTAAAACATTTTGAGTGTTTATGCATCTAATAAGGCCAACGTGTCTTACTCGCCAGGGTCCTTTTACAGACTCAATTTTTCTTGCTGAAAGTAAACATTACATGACTTGACATGAATTGTGTACAGTATGTGTGAAACCCATATGTAGTCAAAGTATCGATCGAAGAATCATGAAAAAAGAGAAATCGTGGTAAATCCTTGTTAGCCAACACTGAATCACAGCAACACACTTTGCTCCTGAAGTCATATTGTATTGACAATTTGCAACAGTTGCTAGGGAAGAAAGGCTGTGCTTTCAAACCAAAGCTGTGAAAATACTATCAAAACGTTGATTGCTTGGTAGTGACACAGCATGACGAGATTAAACAATAATAAAGAATAGGAGGCAGGTTAAAGTGCTGCTGACTCACAGGGATTTTTCTTCCGTTTCCACATCAATGTCTTGAGGCATTTTGCTTCACTAAGTGTCTTATTGTGAGTCAAGTCTGAACAAGTGGCAATGTGTGAACAAGTTGTACTCTCTGCTGTAGGTAGTGAGGGAGATATAAGTTCTATACTGTACTGCTCAGATTCAAGTTACATGACAAAAGGCACCGTGTTCTTTATGTTTAACTGTTGTAGGTATAGGTAAAACTTCAAATTCTAAACCATTTCAGTAGACTACAAATTCATTTAACTAATCACCCAGAGAAATAATATTAATAAAAAAAACACACTGTTTTATGATTGGTTCATTGGGTGTCCATTACGGTAAAGCAGCAACAGTAAGTTCTTGCTGGGTCATGGTGATATTATCATTCACTACGACAAGGCACAGATTCTATATGGAATATTCCCACACCTAACTCCAAGAAGGGGTTGCATAACATGCTGCGATATCCAGGTTAACCTCCTTTTTGTGGTTTTAGGTCATGGGGTCAGCTGCACTTCACTGCACATGCTTCATCTGTTTGTGGAACCACAAATGTTTCACAAGGGCAATGATACAGAGAAGCCTAATTAGAGTAGAGTCTGGTAATGACTCAAAGAATGAATTAGTCTGGAAACAATTTCAAAATCCCATTTTTTTCAGATTAGGGAACCAAATGTGCTTCCTTCCCACCTAAACTAGTGAAACTGGTGGGCTAGCAGAGTTGAGGAGCTAATGAATGATCACTAGAAAATTCTTCTGAAGCCTTATTTTCTCAACCTTGGTGTTCATTCCACCTTTTTTTCTGTTCTGCTCCACGGACTGATGACCTTGGGGCACGAACTCTGACAGTCATTCAGTCATTCTGTTGTTGCTCACAAGTTCAACTGCTGTTTACTCCAACTATCCAATATAGCTGAGGATCCAATATAGCTGAGCAACCACGTTGTGCTGGTAGAGCGATGCGAAACAGTCATTTCAACATATTACTGCTTATCTATAGTGTAAATAGGTCAACAATAGTGGACTGTAGTTGGTCCTGTTTTGCACCCCCCCCCTTGTTATTTATATAATGTATTATTATTGATTGATTGATTTATTATTATTGATATAATTATTACTTTGTTTGTTTATATATAATCAAAAATTATTAACAAAAAAAAGCATCAAGGAAACGTAACTCTTCTCACATGTGAAAAGTTTGTGGCTTCTTCCATGGTAACAAAAAAAAAAAAAAGAAGCCACAGATACTTCTGCATCTCATTCATTCAGTCTCTTGCCATACTGTGGCTGTGTGACATCACTGGAGTTCCCCTTGTCGGTAACCTCTACATAAAAACACACACCACTGACACAACCACTCAGAGCACCTCTGGCAATCAAACCAATCCAAACCGTTAATCTGCGAAGCCTTGGCTAAGAAACTACAAACCAGCACAAATGGCCCAGGAGTACAAGAGTGCTGATCTAGAGTCAGGGCTGGCGAGAGCTGAAGGAGCCGCGGAGAAGCAGACCAAAATGGGCTCCTCCAGATCGTCAGGGGGCTGGAAGATTGGTCTGGCTCTATTGGCCATAGGACTGTGCACTGCTGCTGCCATCTTCTTCGCAATTCACGACCAGGTGAAATACAGTACAACACACACAACAAACATCTACACTGTGGAGCATTATTTTAGATTTGAGGGATATTGATGTATAGTAGGAATTTAGGATATATACAATGGATAAGAGACTAGTCTAGTAAGTTTAATCTAGTATAGCACATATAATAAGATACTATACCAAGTATTTTGTCAAAGTTTCATATCAGAATGTCTCCTGGTCAAATGCATTGTTTAAACAAATCTCTTTCCTCATTGTCTTCAATCAGAGATGGGACATCACTGATAAAATCCAAGGTGAGTTTTGTTTCTTACTCGTAACTTGGCTCCATATTCTTAAAGGAATAGTATGTAAGTTTGTGGCTAAAACTGGTACTGCAATCACATTCAAAATACTACAGAGCATAGTATCCTCTCCTCCCAGACAAGTGGTTGCCAGCTAGTTTTCTAGGTTCGAGGGTGGCACAACAGGTCAAAACATAATATACACACAGTGAACACATAATGTAATGACAACATCAACACAAGTTGAGGGCTGCAAATTCACTTTTGTAATGGTAATATTCAGGCTGAATTACTGTTGTCAGTGATAAAAGTATTTGAAATGATCATGATTCCTTCCGTCTTGTGATGAAACGGCCATTTTATGATTCATTTACATTTATTTCTTACATATGGTTCCTTTAAACTTAAAAAGCCTCCGTCTTTCCCCTCAGCAGTTCTGACACACATTTTGAGAAAAAGGGACCTATGGAGTGACCAACTGGCCATTCATCTGGAAGGTGAGTGCTTAAATGTGTGCAGGTGACGCCCCATAGTTTGTTGGGTGGGTGTTTTCAGTCCACATTTAAAAAAAAATACAACAGCAGTGCAAGGTGTAGAGCAGAACTGTGAAATTCAAAAATAATTACTTTTAGGGTAAACAATGTGTTTCTTTATGTTTATGTATTTTGTCAGATACTGTATGAAGAGGTCGGACTGATAAGGTTTATCAAAATTATATAAATATGTTTTTGCAAATGGATTTAAAGAGTCTGCATGTGAACTCTTTGTATACATTTTTTTCCAAACAAAACCCAGTGCAGAAGAAGTTCAGCCCTCTCTTCAGTCATCTCAAGGATGTGTTTTGTTACTATTTAGGGACAAAGTTGCCCTCACAGCATTTCCTGTTCCCAGAGGCTATGTAAGAAGATTGGGTTCTCCATGCTTAGAGACTGAGGTGCTAGCAGATTGTGTGACATATTTGCTGAAACCTGCAAAAAGTGTTAAGATATGACTTAAAAATACTTAGCCCACTTTTAAGACTACTATAATTGCCACTTACTGCAACAAATACAGCTGCACTAGCCTTAGCACGACCAACCACCATCCAACTGTCGGATGTCTACGTGACACAAAAACGAAATCTCAAGCTTTATCCATCCATACACCTTTTCTCTCTCCCTTTCGCAGGAGAGTACAACACCACAGCATCTACAATAGAATGGACAGATACAAGGCAAGACCAGGGAGCACTGAAACTGATCAACAATAAGATCATTATTCCCCAGACGGGCTTGTACTTCGTCTACAGCCGGGTGTCCTTCAGCATCGACTGCCACATGTACCCAAGTCAGCAGCAGCAGCAGCAGCAGCGGCAGCAGAACGAAAGAGTCTACCTACATCACGAGGTCTCGAGGACGCCCGCATACGATAAGGAGCGGCCTCTACTGACCGAAATGCGCTCCAGTTGCAAGCTTGAGCCGGCACAGGAGGACAGTGGCAGGCGTTGGTACGACACCATCAACCTGGGAGCCGTCTTCCGCCTGGAGGAGGGCGACAGGCTGAGCACCACAACGGAGCCCGGTGCAGATGTAGCCAGCGGTCGCGGGAAGACCTACTTTGGAGTGTTTGCTGTCTGAGGCGCAGAGTGGCTGTGAACAGATGGGAATGTGTCCATGTGTTCTGTACATCGTTCCCTCCATTGGGAAGCATCTACAGCAGGTGTAGCACCTCAATTTTGACTTTGAGCACATCTCAGGTCACTTTATATGCGTAGCATTTGTGTGTTTACTGTGATATGATGTGAAGCAGAAAACACAAAAAATGCTGGGTTACAAATTGAATGAGAACTGTCGAACATATAGTGAATGTTATTGTCTACCAGTACAAAAGACTACTGCATTTTATTTCTTGACTCTAAAAAAGAACCACTAGAGAACTTCATTCAGGAACAAATGTTTTTTTGATTGTTTTTTGGAGTGTATGTGCGATCTTGAAAGTGTGTGTCTCATGTGTATCACATTGTTTTTTCTTTATTTTAATTATGTCTTATTTATATATTTATATCACATTGTTATTTTCTTTTAATTATTTGTCTTATTTATATATTTATATTTATCCACCAGTACTGAGTACCATATGTATTTATTTTATTAAATGAGTTTCAGTAATTATTTAAAATAAAAATAAAATAAATTGATTCAAATTTAAAATCTGAATTGCAATTTTTCTAAGCTAATTTAAGAACAGGCACAGTAATAACATGGTGTCAGATCGTGACTTGCTGCAGATATCTCACCACACCCTATGACACCTTCCACTGAGGAATGTAAACCACAACTGACACCATCTTTAAGATAAAAACCCCACCAACAATGACGCCGTATCACAATGACCTTAGTCAAAAGGTTACTTACATGCAAATAAAGACAGAATATAATTGTGTGTGTGTGTGTGTGTGTGTGTGTGTGTGAGTGAGTAAGCACTCACCCTCCCAGAAGCGCAATCCTCAGGTTGTTCTTAAAAACGGGGTTCAGCACGTTGCCCTGAAGACCACCCTGAAGATACTGAGTGTGCCAGAGACGTAGCCCCGACAACACAGACACGCATTCATCATGATCCCTGACAAAACCACATGACACACATTACTCCTGAGCCGACCGAGAAAGCAAACACACCTTTAAATACAGAGACCATGTTCACAGAAACACACTCAATACACACACAAATACAACTGTTGACTGCATGAAGACAGACTCATAGACACATGATGAGTTGCTGTTCAGATCACACAAGCCATGTCCACAGACAAATGTACCCTATGCACACAAATAGGTATATACTTACTTCTGACTGTCTTTCTTGACCCACAAGGCAACGGCTGCTTGGGGTAGGGGCTGATCCAAGAAGAGCATGCGCATCACATAGTTTTTGGCCAATGCAGGCAACTCCCTGCATACAACAAGCAGCCATGTAAAAACAAATGCCACACTGTATCATTACAGGTGATGAATCATGAAATGAATATAAACTGTTAAATACTGATCACAAATGAGCTGACAGATAATCATGACAATACTTAACACCTCACAGTGTATGAGAGGTAGAGTTTCTTGATAATGCACGTGTTTATGCCAGTGATCTACATGAGGGCACTTAACGTTTAGTTGCTCTGCCCAGCTTATGGAAATTCAGCAGAGCTACAAGCTATAGGCCTACTTGTAGTCAACTCAGAGCCTGTTCAACGTAGTTCTGCCGCATCCACGTTCTGTTCTGCTCGTATGCAACTCTACCTGTAGACAGCCAGACAGGTCGCCGGATGGTTGTACAGTCGGTCCAGCACATCTGGGCTTAGCTCTCTTAAGTATTCATGAAGATTTTTACACTGCAGTTGTACGCGCAACTTCATCTACAACCAGAAAACAGGGTACCAACCGTCAGACAGTACCAATAACTTTAAGATCCACAAGAAAATCCTAAGGAAATGTGCAGAACTACGATTTAGTCAGTGCTTGTGTGAAGTTAACGGGCAACATTAGCTGAAGCAATGACTCGAAATAACTTTACAAAAGCTTTACTTCACCTTCTCATAACGAGTAACCCTCTGCGAACAGGTCCTACAAGTCTTGAAATAAAGTTTTACCTTGAAATTGCATAGACCACAAGAATTATTTTTAAAAAAGAGCAGCCAAATGTCCAGTTCTAGTTACCAGACAATGAACTCAAGACGCCATGATGGATAATCATGTGACATAAACCTGCCATACCATTGGTCTACAGCGGGGCTCTCAGTAAATGTGAGCATGCTCGGAGTGGTTTCTCTATTTTCCTCCGTAAGTATTAAAGGTTTCCTCTTATACAATACTGGCAGTTTTAATTCGCACAACCATTATTTTTATGGATATGAAGTGCAGAGTGCAGACACAATGACAATGTTTGAGAGGATGAGCTCAACAATATTTCAGTTTATTACTGAGAATATCCATCATTAGTATAATGACAAATTTTTCAGCAAACTCATGATACACCATAATATCAGGACAGCAAATGTGCTTTAATTAAAATAACACCGTATATAAAACTCTTCAACTTCCATTTCACAAAACCAATCAATCTTACACTCATGCAATATATTCTGCTCCATTAGGAGTCTTCCTTCTCCTGATACCTGTAATAAAAACCAAAGAACATTGAGTTAACTGAAAAAGTAGACCCATAATAAACTGATATTTGCTTGTATACTGCAAAACGTGCTTTACCTGCAGTGTATGCAGGTGAAAAAGACGGTCTGTCCTTCATCAGCGGACCTCATCTGCCGTGTATGGTAAACCATACCTTCTTTGTTACACCTCGAACAACGCCGATCAATCTGGCAGTGAAAGGAAAATAATATCAGAGAAATCAAGTGTTCCTCAAAAAGTGATGATGAGATGAGAATTCAGTTCAGTTTTATTTGTACAGCGCCTTTCACAAGACAATGTCTTAAGGCGCCTTACAACAAGGAGCACCCAAAAGTATCAGGGGCAAGGAAAAACTCCCTTGTGTGAGTTAGTTAATGATAGGAATGTTATTTCCTATCATTGAAGGAGAAGTTTGGTGTGAATCCATCCATGGCCCTATTGATCAAGTTCACTAAATGCTGTTTATAGGAAAAAGAACAAAAAAAAATGTCCAGGCAACTAACACTAAGTAAACGGGGCATAGTGTTTTCAGTTTCATTTCACCATGCCCCATTCAGTTAACAATAGTTATTGGTTTATAACTCGTAAACTCAGACTATTTTGCATCATTTTTTTTTGTTCTTTTTGCTATAGACAGCATTCAGTGACCTCTAACAATAGAGCTATGGATTGATTCACACCAAACTTCTCCTTTAACTAACATTTTCATATGCTGTTATGGCATATTATCATTTTTATGTCCCAAATCTACCAGAAATATCTAACATGAAATGTAATTGTCACAAATCTATCACTTTGCTTTGCTGCTTGCCATATGGTTTTGATACATGAGTTTTTCCAGGCCATAACAAAACAGTAAACTATACTGTACATAAATAAAGGATTCCATGCCTTTTCTTTTTTAAAAAATGGATAGGCTTTGCTCTATTTATTATATCTGTGGCCTGCATTCAAAATCATAGGTGCAATTATCTCAATAAAAGATGTAAATGTTTATAGCCAAAAGTCTAAAGGAAACAGAATCCTGTTCATATTTCAGTCGCTCACCACTGGGCCTTTTAGTTCAGAATCTTCCTCGCACTCCCCAGTGCTGACCAATGATTCTAATGGATTGAATACCACGGACGATGAAATGACTTGCTTTGTAAGCTCTGAAAGACAAAGTTAAGGCAACAGTTATCAACGGCGTTTGAGGTAACGTTATCCTTAATATGTCCAATAATTATTTCTACCATTGCAATAATGCTCTAGAAAATGGCTGGATTTGTTTTAGCTAACTTAGTTCATCAGAATTACACAAAAAATCCAGTCCTTCTTTAAATACCAGTTTGGAACTCAGAGGGGAATTGTGTCCTTTCTAGATTAACACACACTGACCTATCCCAGCCACTTACCTTTCACTGAGATAATAAATGCACAGCGTGGACATGTTATGGTATTTGGAGCTCCTGGTAAAGGGAGGACATTTCCACACTCCGGGCAAAAGTTTGGGTCTCCACTAAAACAAGACATTTCTACAACCGAAAACAAACGTGTCATATGAAGTCTGTAGGCAACTTTAACAGTAGTGAGAAATCCTTCCTTGAAACTAGTGCCAGAGAACCTTTAATATGAGCTCTGCTAGTGCTTTAGCTCAGTGGTTCATTTAATCGGCCTGCCATCAGACAGTTACGTTATTGCCCAAAATTCACGACACCCAATACGTTATGCGTCAGATACATATATTTGCTTACCACCGTTCTTTTTCTTTGACTTTCCTTACTTTTTCAGGTTTTCACGTGGAGGATTGGGACAGGCAGCAGCTAACTTGCCTCCCAACAACAATGAGGTCTTTCGTGGAGTGGGACGCGTGTTGATGACGCAAACTCATACGCATCAAGAGATAAGTAACCATCACAATTTGCTGCAAATTGTCAAGGTAATATTTTATTTTACGCTTTAAATTCTTCTTAGTGTCCATCATATGTATAAATATACTTCTTTTCTGACCATGTATTTCGTGATGAATGCCCATAAATTGCAAAGGGAATCATTCCCCGTGTAATGTATGGCCGTTAACGTTAGTCGATGCGGTTAGCTAACTTGCCTAGCCAACTGATCGTGTCGGAGTTGGTCGGACTCTGACTTGACATGGCCTAATATGACAGCCCTTGACAGTTGAATGATAGTTATATCGGCATATGTGATGTCAAAATAAACAAGCAGGTCTACAACATGCATATTCATAACGTTAGACCTCTGTTCCAAATGAAATTGTAAGTTAGGCCTAATGCAATGCCGTATGTCAAATGTGGGTTGACAGATCCAGGAGCTTATATCTTAGAATTGCTAGAAGAATATCCTTTGTAACTGCTTAAATTCCACTGAACAACTTAACGTGACCCCCCATCGTGTCGAATTTGTATAGATTTCATATATTGCCGTTGTTTTTATTCCTAGTCAAAATGGCTGAGAACGATGTGGAGAACGAGCTCTTGGACTATGAGGAGGATGAAGTGGATACTGCAGGAGGCGTCGGAGACGGGGGGTTGGGAGGAGGGGTGGCAGATGCCATGTCCATGCGGAAGGAGGCGGTAAAGGGTTCATATGTGTCCATCCATTCGTCTGGATTCAGGGATTTCCTGCTGAAGCCTGAGCTGCTGAGGGCTATTGTGGACTGCGGCTTCGAGCACCCATCTGAAGGTGAGCCCGAGTCTCCCTGATCCATGAAAACCGACTTCATGGGCGGACGCAGAAATTGCAATCAGGTCTAGAAGTGTCTCATTTTTCGGTCTAATTTGAACTGTCTTTTGTCACTTGTTTCGGTCCCCAGTTCAGCATGAGTGCATTCCCCAGGCCATCTTGGGCATGGACGTCTTATGCCAGGCCAAGTCTGGCATGGGGAAGACGGCCGTATTTGTGCTGGCCACACTACAGCAGCTGGAGCCTGTCACTGGCCAGGTGGGTGTGTGAGGGGTTTCAAATGATGACCTTTCTGTCTGTCTATCTGTCTACCCAGTTAACTCTACACAGTCAGATCTCTGAAGGTGTATTTGAAAGACCTACATCTCCCATGTCTGTCTGTCTGTCTGTCTGTCTGCCTGCCTGTGAGTTTGTAGACCCTGGTTGATTCCTTTCTTCTGCTTTGACTTGCTGCAGGTGTCCGTGCTGGTGATGTGTCACACTCGTGAGCTGGCCTTCCAGATCAGCAAAGAGTACGAACGCTTCTCCAAGTACATGCCCACTGTCAAGGTACGGCCAGCAGGGGGCATTGTCACTATGGGATTGGCTCATAGGATGCAGTGGGCCTGGGCCTGGGCCACAGCTGCTGTGCAACTCAGATTAGATTCATTAAAATGTTTCTGACACTGATGTTCAGAATGACTATTGACAGATTAGACTCCAAGTGCCTGCAGTATTGTGGAGTTGGGGTGTGAAAAAAAAAAAAAAAAAACATTCTCGTTAATTATTATAATCATCATCATAGTGTAATGTTATACAGTAACATGTAACATGTTATACGGTTAATTACTGTTATTGGAAAAGCACACAGATGAAAATATCAAAACACGTGCAGAAAAGGAGCTTTATTTATTTATTTATTTATTGTCGTCAGAACTCGTCAGAAAAACAGGGTAGAGAACTCTGTCTTACACATTTGTTTTTCATCTCCTCCCGTCTCTGGCGCAGGTGGCTGTCTTCTTTGGGGGTCTGTCCATCAAGAAGGACGAGGAGGTGCTGAAGCGAGAGAGCCCCCATGTAGTGGTGGGAACGCCGGGCCGCATCCTCGCCCTCTCCCGCAACAAGAGCCTCAACCTGCGCCACATCAAGCACTTCATCTTAGACGAGTGTGACAAGATGCTCGAACAGCTTGGTAAGTCTATCTCATGCTTACTTTTTAGTTAGCAGGAAATACAACCCCTGTTCTCGCAAACTGTTGAAATAGCGCCATGTCACACCATGTCATTCATGCTAACACAAGTCCTGCCAGTGCTTATATTTAGGGTTTGTCGTGGAATTAGTGTCGAACATGTTTTCTAACCCAGTTGCCTACATTAGCCACAGAAAGAAGATAGACAGGGAAATAAGTGAATCAGAAAAGCCTTGCAAACCTATAATTTTGCTCGTTAGCCACAGGGCAAAAACAGAAAATTCTTACTGCAGATAGGTGCTGTTGGCTGGGTTTGCTACAGCAGTTCATTGGTACTTGGTTGCTAACGTGGAGGTAGCAGGTCCATCATGTATTACCACAGATCTATTTTAAGGTCAGTCAACACAGCACAGTCAACACAGTCAACTTTTCTCGTCTTTGTCATAAACCCCAAACTAGTTGGTTTAAGACACAAATAGTGATTCTGCAATTAGCTCCAAAAGAATAAGAGTAAGGGTCGAAATACTGTCGTTCTGTCACCACACACTACTGGACCAAACTAGAACAGGCTGAATCAGGAGCACCAAAGCATTTATTTTTTTGCCAAAGTCGACGCACAGAGGGGGCATTCATTCATAGTAGAGATCACCGCAACGAAAAAAACATGCAACGAGAGCTTTGAGGACCATCGTTAGGTATAATGCGAAGCAGATGACGAATGAAAGTAGTAGTGCTTAGGTTGAAATGAAAGTAATGTCATTTTTTTTTTTAACTTTGATTGAAATAAGTCCTCTTCTCTCTCCAGATATGCGCCGTGACGTGCAGGAGATCTTCCGTATGACTCCTCATGAGAAGCAAGTGATGATGTTCAGCGCCACCCTCAGCAAAGAGATCCGTCCGGTCTGCAGGAAGTTCATGCAAGATGTAATTAAGCTCCTCCTTCTGCACCGCCCATCTGGTCTCCTGTGGTCATGGCCACTTATCAACTCCACCCCAAACACAAGACGGGGCGGGGTTCTCGCGCCTGGCTGATGGCGTGACCTGAGAACGGCCTCCTCACTGAAAGATCGCTTATAACCGCATACTCGCTGTATAAATTGCCCCACCGGTGGGTGATCGCTCCGTTAGCGTTTGTCCATTAGGTTAACTGCAGCATTTGCAGGGCCTTTTTAAACTCCACACGATAGTTTTTCCAGTCTCAATCTGAATGAAACAAAGCAGTTTACTCAGCAGTCACTGCTTAGATGTATGAACCCGCAAGTTCATTGTTTGTCATTTAAATATGTGGATGGCCGCTCCTGACCGTCTCCCAATCTAAAGCTCAGCGATTGCTCATGTAGCAGGGCACCGTTCATCTGCAGCCTCCTCTCTGACAATAGGAGAAAAAACCTGCGGATGGATCTCAGTCTCAGAGCGCTATCGTGTCACAGAGGACAAGGCTTGTCCCTACACTACCTCAGAAAAAGTCCGTGCTGACATAGCTACCCCATTCATCAAAGTCCCCCTGCAGAAAGTTTGGGGAGGTAGTCGTCGTGATATGTAGAGCGCTCTACCATCATGAAGTCTGTGAGGTCCGTGGCATCACAAAGCGCCCCAATATCCCAGGGTGCCCGCTAAGCCTAAAACGCTAAGATTAGAAGCGAGTGATGTCAGCCACCCAAATATTGGAGAAAAGAGAAGATACTGGAAAAAAGAAGGGGAGGTGAATCGTTTGCAAGGAAGCGTCTGTGTTCAGAACGATCCAGAAAAGGGCTCGCGGCCTCGGAGGCAACACGTAGGAGCCGAGCGTGGAAAAGCGAGCTTGCGCGGGCGAGAGGGAGAGAGAGACGAGGGGGAGTAGAGCTGCGGAAGACCGTTTCGGGAGGGACGGAAGGTTCTAGAAAGTCAGGGACAGAACCGCGGTCCAGCCCGGACAGAAGTGACGTCTTCTGTTACAAGTGATGAAGGAATAACGAACCCGCTGAAAAACATAACAGATACAAAAAAACGCAAGTCTGTCGAATGTTACAAAGCGGTTGTAGAGGAATCAGATCGGTTTAAAGTCTCTACTACTACACGGCAAAATACCAGTACCATCAACACCAGTCGCCATTTGTCACAAAAGCATACCTTGTTTTCCCAGTCCAATTACAGAAACACACACATACACACACACACACACACACACAGAGGCCTGCCACGCACAGTTCCCCAGGCTTCAGCGGGCCGTCCAATAGCAGTCCTTAGGCTGGGAGGAGCTGGGGGTCAGGAGGGTGAGTAGTCACGGCAGCCAGACTAGGGGCCAGGGGGCCCTCTGTAGCCTGAGAACAACCTACTCACACCGACCTCAGATCAGGATTAGAGGGGGCTAAGCTGAAGATTCTAGAATGTCAGGACAGACCACAGATCAGTTAGCTGCTGTTGAGAGCTGTGGGGTCAGGCTAGTCACATGTAGGGTGTCTGAGATAGGGGGGGTCAGGATTAGGGACCCATAGGCTTTTGGGGTCAGGCCGCAGACGCGGGTGTGGATAGTTGCCCCTGAGGTAAGTGCCATTGGCCTTCTTCAGCAATGAAATGGACAGAGCTCCTAAGTTAACCTAACCACTGGCTACTAGAGCAAAACCTAGGCCACACTGTCTGTCTGTGGGCAGTGGAAGGGACTTTAACGCCTTCTCATTGGCTGAAATCACACTAATAATAATAATTCACTTATTAGCAGACTACAGTACAATGTGCAGTGTCATGTTCAGTCATAGTCACTATTGAAATACTTACCTGTACCTCTACCTGTGCGTACCTGTAACTTACCTAGACTCACACCTTAAAAGCCTGTTCATGCATTGCTAAATGAAGTGCTTTGAAGACTAGATAAGAGTGGGTGGGTGTGTGTACGGTACGGGTGTGTGTTTGTGTTTGGTTGTGGGGTTTAACTGGGGCTGGAGGGCCAGAGTGGTGTGTGTTTGGTCCAGATAGACCTGTAGGCGTGTCGTCCCTGTGGCACCATGAAGCAGTACAGAATAGATGCATCACTGGGTGTGTGTGTGCGTGCATGTATAAGTACATGACTGTACATGTGTGTGGATAGATAGATGTGTGTCTGTGTATGTGTTTGGGTGTATGGAAGAGTATGTGTTTTTGTGTGTGTTGATATATAGAAGTGTGTGTGTGTTCTATGAATGTGTGTGTGTGTGTGTACATGGGTGGTGTGTGTGTGGGATGGGAGGGAGGGTGTGTCTAACTCCCATCCCCTCTCTTTCTGTTTCATTTCCCTATCCTCCTTTCCTGGCTTCTTCCCTCCTCTGCTGATCTCTCTTTCTTTCTTTCTTTCTTTCTCTCTCTCCCCCTCTCTCTCTCTCTAACACTGTCCCACCCTCTCCTCCTTTGTCACACCCTCCCTACACCCCTTCACCTGCAACCCCCCTCATGC
>JASCQY010000068.1:1464582-1479142 GCA_030264315.1 Sardinella tawilis
TAATAATAATAATAATAAGAACAATAGTAATAATAATAATAACAATAATAATAATAATTTGATTTATAAGGGACCCTGTACATTAAGATAAATGCTTCCATTTGATGCACTGGACCAGAGTTAGGCTTATTTACATCTGCAGTCCCCAATCTATAATAGCCCCCATAATCTTGTGCGTGTCTTTTTCTCTCGCGTAGTCGAGCAGACCCGATGAGGCGGCGCTGACCAGCAGGAGATCCAGCCGTGGGGGGCATGAGCTCTGACTGTTACCCAGTTCCTACAGTAACTATCCGAAAGGATCAGACTTCAGTGTTAGTCGGAGCCTGGCCGAGCAAGGGGCCAACCACCAGTTTTCCCAGAGTTTTTTGGCTATAGTGACGTACAGTAGGCTTCCTTTAGGTTCCCTTCTCCGCTGAGCCCTGAGTTCCCCGAGTCGTGTGCTTCAGCCATGATGTGCTACTTGCATTCATTGTGGGAGTTTATTTGTTAAGAGCCGAGTGGCGTTTTTTGCAGTTGGTTTTTTTTGTTTGTTCCTTCCAAGTTTTTTTCTTTTTTATTATTATTGTTATTATTAATATTATTATTATTATTTTCGGATGTTTTCACAATGTTACACTAGTTACGTACCTGTGGTAGACACTGGTAGCAGGTGATTAAATCTCATTTGTAGTACTTGTAGCTTGTGGTATGCATCACTTGCTTGACACAAATAAAAGTGTTTGTTTTTGTCTACAATGTCTCTGAATTCTTATTTTGTGAAGCCATCACAATGCTGCTTCAATGAAAAGAACCAGACAGCTGTGTGCTCCAGCAGTTAAATAAAAGGGTGGAATAGAGAGGACTGACTTTTTTTTTTTTTTTAACAGCAGTTTATTTTTTGTCTGTATTCAGACAGGACAATAGGGATAAACAGGAAATGGGTGAGAGATGGGAGGGCCGGAATCAAATCTGGGTCCCCAGGTGGGATGGACTGGTGATGGTATGATGTGTTGCTGCCAGTACACTAGTACTGCATTCTCTGGGACTGACTAATGGTACCATTCATCCAAATGTTGTATTTTGCCTCAAAAAGGTTATTTTTCTTTGCATCTGCGTTAATGCATCCATATTTTGGAGTTTATACGTTCTTTGGTGAAAACTGTTGACTTGGTTAACCAAAAATGTGGAATGTGATATGAAATGTGGTACCTGGCGCCTGAACTTCCTCCTCAGTCAGTACAGCAGTGTTTGACTGTTCTGAATCACTGAGGCATTCCATTTGTGTTCTGTGTCTACCATCTGCATTGCCAACACAGACACTGAAAGGTGTGTCACCAGCACCAGGTGCCAACAGAACTCGAATGCTCCAGTGAGTCGTGTCCTAGTGTGTAATAACTACCCAGACTCTTACAAGGAGTTATAAGGAGTTAACGGTCCAAATACCCAATCTTCAACCCCCAAATTCATTACATCTTGTTCCGTTACCTCCTCTTGTGCAATGATTACAATGATGATTCTAACGAGAACAATGATTACTGGTATCTCACTAAAAACACCATTCCTACACAACCATAAACACCAGGCATGAACAAGATTCACACACACTATGGGGGTATCATCATTAGACATGTATCAAAATAGTGGATTTTATTCTCAATGTATTAAAGTTACAAACATGTCAGGCAGTGGTTTTACATGTCATCAGAGCGACTTTTGAACCAATCACACATCTCTCTCTCTCAAAATCTCAGTACAGTACAGATAATTATATTACCATTTTTCTCGCATCACCCACAACATACAGAATCATCATCTGGTGGACTGAAAAAAAATATAGAATATCGCAGAGTAACAATAACTATTGGTTTTGCAACAAACCAACATTTATGAGCTTTTTGTTTTTTTTTTCTTCTTCTGAATGTAATGGGAATTCACCAAGTGCCAGGTTGGACATGGGAGC
Source organism: Sardinella tawilis (assembly GCA_030264315.1). Taxonomy (NCBI): domain Eukaryota; kingdom Metazoa; phylum Chordata; class Actinopteri; order Clupeiformes; family Clupeidae; genus Sardinella; species Sardinella tawilis. The sequence goes on from JASCQY010000068.1 coordinate 1,466,522, forward strand.
TGGTGAGGTGACACCGGCATGACGTCACAGACGATGCATGTGGGTGGGTGACTGGCCTGCTGCTTCCTTGCACCAGTCAGAGCAGCCTTTCTCAAAAGGGCCTGGGTCGATTTTTTTATTTTTTTTTTAAGTAATATTTAAAAAGAAAAACTTCTTTTTTTTTCTTTCTGTCCCCTCTGATACATTAATCAAAATAAACAATAATCATAATTTCAGAACCATAAGTTTATTTATAATAACCTTGACTATTTTGATCTAAACTGTTCCAATCCAGCTGGGGGAGGGGTTCATCCCTGTGTGTCCGTGTGGGAGTAGTCGAGGGCGGGGGACTGGGGAGAATTGAGCTCGTCTTCTCGCTAAAGGTAACAGAGGCCTCACGGCTGATAAGAGCATCTTTAGAAACAGCTGCTGTTCCACCGCCACACCACAACTGCTTTGACCTACGGAGGAGACCAAGAGCTTGGACACATACACAAACACACACACACACACACACACACCGCTCTTCGAAATCTTGTCTCCGATCAGTTCTCAGGACACATTGGCTTCTATTAATGCCCTCAGACATCCGAACACCCCCCCCCCCCAAATCAGCCCCCATCCGTACCCCAACCCCCATTGCTTCTTTTCATTAGAATACACTTTAGACTTCATCACACCACTTCCATTTGACACCTTGAGTCTCTACTGCTTGTCTCTTTGGTTTGAGAGGCGCTTCTTTGCTCTGAGGTCCATCAACACAATTGTCCTTCGTCATTATAGATCTCTATATCCTAACTACCCACCCCTCTTACCCCCCCCCCCGCCTCCCTCAGCTCCAGCTGGTGTCGTAGCGAGTCCATCCTTCGGGGGGCGCCAGGTAGATCCTGCGGCCGCGGGACATGAAGCTGACCACGCCCCTGTAGCCCGCCCGCGGGACCCCGGACTTGAGGTCGTCCATGACGCCTAGGCTGCGCGCCAGCGCCTTGAAGCTGTCCCGGCTGGAGTACTGCACGCGGAAGGGTCCTGCCCCCTTAAGGCTGCCCCCGTGCAGTTCCTCCAGTTTCACCTGGGGGGCGCCGTACACCTCCTTGACAAAGTCCTGGTTGTATCGCTCGCGCACCAGGTAGGACAAGTCGCGCTTGGTGAAAGGCACAAATTCAGTGTTGAGCTTGATGTAGCGCAGGTACTGGTCGAAGAACTGGCCCAGGCTCACGCCCTTGCGGCCAAACGTGATGGTGCGCGAGATCTCGGGCCGCACGCACGACCGATCCCGCCGCTGCTCGGGCTGGCGCATCCAATCGTCCCAGAAGGCCTTGGGCCACTTGGGCTCCAGCTCGTCCCACGTCTCCTTGAGAAGCATCCAGCCCAGGCCCGGGAAAAAGTCCGTCCGGTACAGCAGGTCCGGCCGGCCTGGGTCCACCAGCCCGTCCCTCCCGTTGTCGTTCCACGCCGAGATGCACCACAGCGTCGGGTCCGACTGCAGGAAGGGGTGGAGAGCCCGGAAATACTCAAAGAAGTCTGGCGCCACCTAGAGAGAGAGAGACAGACAGACAGACAGACTGCGTCAAAACAAGGGAAGCATGGAGGGAGTTTGGACAGAGCAATAAAGGACCAGGGAAGAGGAGGACCCCGAGTGGACATGGTGTGTGTGAACTCTGTGTGTCAAAGCCTTCAGATTCACCGACCTCTCGGAGAGAGGCTCTGAGAGGAAGAGGGAGGGCCACGCTAGCGCACGAGACATAGAGGCCCAGAATTCCCAGGGGTGGGGTGACGAGCGCCACAATCCCCCTGTGGTATTTCACACTGTACTGAGCACTGCAGCGGCAAAAGCTCGCAAACAGCGGCTGACAAACAGCCTCTTTCCGAGCCAGTGCCCTCTCTAGCACAGAGCAAACATGCAGCAGAGATACCAATAGGAGAGGAAATGATGACGCTATGAGCCGGACCCGGAGTCCTCGTAGGAGTCTGTGGAAATAAGTTCTCCAAATCATTGGCCTGGCTCTTTTAATGATGAACATTTCACTTCAGACTCTTTCAGAGAGGGTTGAAGCGGAGCACTAGGCCGATTTCATGAGCTTTGACTCGATTTCATTGATCTTTGACTTTGGATAGGTTGACTTCTTTTCTTAAGGACTCTCAGTGATTGTCAATGATAATGCACATACAATTATTATACTCCAAGAAGGAAAAAGACAGCAAATGCAGCAATTTCTAGAGGGACACATTTGTAAATAAAATAAATTCACTGAATGTTGTCACAAACCAACTACTCTTCAACCTTCATGGCTAAATCTACACAATGCTACACAGCTTCCAGGAGATTGCATTTGATTTGCATTTGTCTTTCGAAACCATTCGTGATAAAAACTCATCCCCATCAGGAGCTTAGCATTCATTAAAAGTGATCTCGCCAGTTCAATTACATGGGGGCCCATAAGGCCTTTGGGAGAAGGGGGGGCGGGGGTGGAGCCGTCATATGTCCCACTACACCACAACGTCATGTGACCAGCCCTGTTGGACTCCAGATGGCGGTGCTCCTGTGGGTTTGGGTCAGTGAGGTCTGAGGGGTCTCAGCTCCTGTAGGGTCTCCCTGCTCGGTCCTTCTGTGCCGCCGCGGCTAATCTGATGGGCTAAATGTGCTAATCTGGGCAACATGCTGAGATTACAGCTGTCCGCAGGATTAACGGGCGGGGATTAAAAAAAAACTCATCCGCCACACCGGCCACAACTCTCACTCTTCCCCAAGTCGCCCATGCACACACACACACACAAACAAACACATACTCAATCATACACTCGCGCATGAACATATGCTCTCAAACTCATATGCAAACAGTCGCACACACACACACAAACACACACACACACATTAACCTAAGGTCACGGAGAGGCTAGAAGGCAGAGAGCGGAGATGTGTGTGTGTGTGTGAGATGTGTGTGTGATATGGAAGCTGGGTGCCATCCCTCTGGTAACTCATTGCTGCCAAGCTCCAGCTCCAGCTCAGCTCAGCCAGGACTCTCGCATACAGCAGGAAACAACAACTCCCGACTGAGAGAGGCTCTGGCCACCACATTTTTGACAAGCCAATCAGCCAGTTAAATGGATTGGCTGCCCAAATCCTTTTGAGAAAGGCTCATCTAGAAGTGAACCTGGCGCCTATGAGGAGCCCCGACCACAGTGAAAGAGGTCAAACACAGCTTACATAAGCTACCTTCAAGACCATACCTCTGATGTCTACCAAAATCACCCGTCAACACAGTGAAAACCATGCATGAGGACAGAGAGACGGTGTAGCCTCGTATCCAAATCTCAATACGCACGCCATTGTAAGCACTGTTGGCTTGAAACACAGAGCAGTTGACTAGTTTTACATTTCCCAAACGTGCAGAGTAGAGTTTGGTGTTTTAGTCAAATTCACGTAACAGTTATCATCATTTATTTATACGGTAAAAGCCTAAACGCCTAAATGATCTCAGCTGTATTTGCATGTCCCATGCTAGTCACATGAGCAAGTGGAATGTAGCTCCCTTCCTGAAGCGTGTGTGGGGGAGGGATCGCAAGTGTTTGGGGAGATGAGTGCAGTGGACAGAAAGGAGAATATCTAATTAACATTACATACCTACATACAGTACATACGCATTACATATAAATATACAGCTATGTAATCTTAATGAGATATTCTGTATATTCATCTATATACAGTATGTGTGTGTATATATATATATATATATATATATATATGTATGTATGTATGTATACTGTGTATATGTGTATATATATATATATATATATACATACAGGGTGTGTGTGTGTGTGTATATATATATATATATATATACGTGTATATATATATATATATTGTATTGTAAAAAACTGGGGTCACTTCAAAGCACTAGCTAAATTTGTACAACAACTATAACAAACCAATTCTCCCATTTCAGTCAGGCTACAGTACACTCCATCAGCCTATGACTCGACCTGCTGCTGCTGCTAAATTGAGTCTTCAGCAACCGAGGACACAAGCGAGTCGGCTACTAGCATTGCTAACTGACAACCATGTACAATTTTACTGACTGTGCAGAAAAAAAAAACACATCAAATACGTCAGAGAGACGCGGCTACGTCTCACTCTCCTATGCTGTAAACGATCCAGGCCCCTCACTGCTGAGCCCTGGAGTGAGTCTCAGCCAGGAGTGAGCCGGCTGCACTGAGAGAGCTCCTCCGACTCAGGCCTTTGAAGCAGAGTGTGGAGAGCCGTGCCGTGCTTGTGGGGCTCGGGTCTGCGGTGCGCTGCGTTGCCTTGCCACCGGGTGACACGCGCCCTTCTGTACTCCGGGGCAGCGAGGCGTTGCTCCGCGGAGTGGCTTCAAACGCTCGCCTATCAACCTGAGCTTGAAAGAGTCCCGTCTCGTCTGACACGCGCAAAAGCTTTTATCCCGCCTTTCCAAAAGAACACTGTAGGCCTCGGGCTCGCACTTCTCACACAGCACACGCACACTAGACCAGACAGACAGGGGAAAATCGCAGGCAAGGCAAGACAAGGCAGCATTATATATACAGTATCTATCTACCACCATGCAGCCAATACAGGCTTCAAAGACTTTTATTGTGACTTTGAGGAAGTGAATGGAGGAAGCCAAGCTTTCTGTGTGCATTTGCTGTAAAAAAAAAAAAAAAAAGAACCTGGAAACGTGACCTAAACCACGAGATGACAATACGGCCGTGACAAGAGATGCCTCCTCACCTCCAAGTCGTCCTCCACGATGACCACGGTGGAGTAGCCGAGCCTGTTGAACACCTGGTTCAGGGCCCAGTGATAGTGGCGGGCGATCTTGTAGTAGCCCTGAAACTTCCTGTGCTCGGGCCGCACGGGGATATCCGCGAGGTCGGGCTGGCTGATGTGCATCACCTGGCTGCCATAGGAGCCAATGACGCGGGCCGTCTCGGCGTGGCCGCAGTCCTGACTGACCACGATTGGATGAAGCTCGGGGGAGGGCCGGTACTGGATGAGCTTGTCCAGACTCCTCCGGACGGTCACCCGGTCGCAGGCGATGACCAGGATGGGGATGATTGGCTGAGGGTTGGAGGGGGTGGAGTCCCCTTCGCTCTTGACGGCCAGTTGGTTATTCTGGGCCTCGCCGCCGTCGGCTGCTCCTCTGTGGTTGGGCTGAGGGCTGGCGGCTGGGAGGAGCGGCTTGTGGGGCTGAAGATTCTGGTTCTGGTTCTGGCGGTCGGCGCCGTTGGCTCTCTGGGCTCCCTGCTTGTCGGCTCCCTGCTCCGGCTGCTCCGGCCCCTGGTTCCCCCCCAGGCCCTTCTGCTTCTCCCACAGCGACCGGTGGCTCTGGATCTGCTTCAGGAGCTTCTTCTGGGTCTCCAGCTCGTTCTCCACCTCCTCGGCCAATCGGATCACCTCGCCGGCCAGGTTGGAGCCGCCCCCTTTGCCCTTCGCCATGCCCCACTCTTCCCTGCCTCCCGGCTCGGCGCCGCCTCCCTCGCCCAGTCGGCCAATGGGGGGCCGGCCCCACAGGAAGAGGAGGAGCAAGGCATTCCAGGCGACGAATAGGAAAGCTCCACACAGGATGAGTGATCCTCTCTTGCGCAGCATGGCCCAGTGACACCACATCAGGGAGTGAAGGGAGGAACAAACTGCATGAGAGATAGATAAAGAGGGAGGGAGGGAAGGGAAAAAAAAGAGGAAGAGTTGTCAGACTAGTCAATCACAAACAGTAGGACCATGAACAAAAATCCCACCTTCTATCATCACACTTTTTCAGGTCAAGGGTGCCACAAAGAGCGAGAAAGACGGGGAGAGAGAGAGAGAGAGAGAGAGAGAGAGAGAGAGAGAGAGAGACGGGGCAATATGAAGTTTCTAGAAGCGAGAAAGTCTCAGTCAAGGCCCTCAAGACAAAGACGGCGCAGCCAAAGCAGGAACAAAGAGACAAACAAGAGATGGGGGGGAAAGAGGGATTCCAACAAGAGACAGTGGGACACAGACACAGAGACAGACACAGAGACAGAGACAGCATCTAGCCTAGTCCTACATATTCTATAAGCACCAGGACGCAGACATGTTTCAACTATGAGTTGGAATAAAGGGACTAGATTAGGAAAGATAGCAAGACTGACAGCGAGATAGTGAGGGTCAGATTAGTCAGGCTAGAGCCCACTAGACTAAACAGTGCAACCTTTCATCTCATCGTGCCAGATTAGAGTGGCACACGATGGCGAGGTGTCGTCATCATGGTGTAACTGGCATCGAATGCAAAACATGTTCTCAGTTCTCTGTAAGACCCGTGTGAGGTCTCGCGCACACGGTTCTTATTGCACGCCAACAATTGCTTAAACAAAGCTTAAACAAATGAAGCATATAGAAAGTCAACTGAAGTCAAACGAATAGCCAACATACCAGACACAGGAAATGTCCAAGCCTCAGCCCAGTTCATGGACCAAAGTTTGTTCACCAAACCATTCATTTTGGACACAGACTGACTTCTGTGATATCAAAAAAAAAACGATGAGGCTAAACTGGCCTGCAGTAGCTCTCTTCATGGGTTGTTGTTCAGTTCCAAAGCCTGGCTCTTTGCGCTAACAGGCGTCATGGCGGACGGAGATGCTCTGAGCCCCTGACAGGCCAGAAATTATCTACAACTCCTACACAGGAAATGTGGAACGGACAGACTTCCTGTCAGATTTTTCAACACTCATAAAAAGCGACAAAGTAAGCACTTTTCCCTCAAGCCAAAAAAAAAGAAAAGAAAAGAAAAAAAACAGGACATGACACTCCGGTGTCAACTCACCCAAAGGGAACGCCAGAAACGGGGCATTCTGTCCAACAACATGCTAAACTAAAGTCAGAGTCATGGTCATGACTGACCTCACTGCCCTGCCTAAACAACCAAAGTGAAAGAAACACACCCAAAAGACAAACACATACACCACACACACACACACACACACATTAATGAGTATGGAGTCTAGAGAGCCTGGCACCCCTACAGTTGGGTAGCAGAGAAATGCAGCCTCAGCACATTCTTTAGCAGACGGACTACTTACAAAATTCTGTCTGACTGTCTCATGCTACAAACAGCTCCTTTTGGCTAAGACCGTGGAATTGCTAACCATACTCCATTAGGTCATCCACCAGCACCATTTCTCACCAAGAACAAAAAAAAAAAAAATCACCTTTTCTGCCTCACATCTGGGTTTGCATTTTAGGTTTGCCTTAACATTTTACATTTAGTCCAGTTCATTTGGAAAATGACTGAGAAAAGACTCACAACAGAAGGCCAATAGGCTGTACAAAAACAAAAATTTCTATAACACGGCTGCTACAGGCCTTACATTGATAGTTTAGTAATGTGTCCTCACGAAATTCTGTTGGAGAAGTAAGAAGGCTTGACTTCTCTGAATACTCAGTTACTTCAACAGATCACAGGACCTTAAATCAGTCTCCAGTGGAACAGTCCTGGCATCAAAATCGCTGTAAACTTCAAACTAAACATCAATCCAAGTTTGTCAGAAAATGAACCATCTGGCTGCAACCCTGTCAACAACAAAGAGGAGAAATCCAGGCAGTGTGTGTGTCGATGTGTGTGAGTGTGTCTGTGTGTCTGAGACGGGGGGGGTGAGACTGAGGCGCTGTGTGTGTGTGTGTGTGTGTGTGTGTGTGTGTTTACAAACAAACTGTTAAGTGTAAGAACCCCTTGATTTGGTCATTGGCTGAACATAAGACACTGATTCTGTCACTGATTTTGTGCGGTCCCAAAATATTGCTTGCCTGTAGATGTGAAGGAGAGGCAGGCAGAGACTGAACCCCCGAGGAGGAGAGGAGGTGATAAACAGAGCGGGGGCCAAAAACCAATAAAGGAAGAAGAAAGAAAGAAAGAAAGAAAGAAAGAAAGAAAGAAAGCAGAGGGGAAGGAGATGACAGGATGCCAAATCTGCCGCAAGAGGCTTCAGCCCGGCCGTGGGACACTTCAAGGTGATAATAATAACATCACTAATCTGCTGAAGGCATGGGACACACACTAAAGCTGCCCAATCCTGTTAGCAAACCAAACTGATAATGTAGGCCTACTATTGCCCTTTGTTGGCAACTGAACAAGTAGCCTACTGCCCTTTCATCATACACACACACAAGTGTAGCCTGCAAGACCAACATTGAAAATTCCTGGCAATGTTTACATTACAAACAAATGCAAACATACAGAACTTCAAATGCAATACACTTGTTGAGTAACAGTTTGAGAGGGGAATGGGACGTTGACCATGTTCCAAGTGTGTGGTTATCTACAGACACACAGCTATAATTACCTTGAAGAAAAACATCCTCATAAAATAGTCACACACACTTGGTAGACATCAGACTACATCAAAAACACATGTTAGGGCGAAACAAAACACACAGGCACACATCTAAACTTGCTGGGAAAATACTGCCCAAGAACTGATGAGAGAACGGCCACAGCACGAACGCGCACGGGAGTAGGAAAAGTTGTGCTCCTGCCATGTTCAAAGTCACATCAAACTACCTTTATTTATCTTACTTAAGTCTACACAACAAACCACAGAACGAGTATCTGATTACTTATTTAATCCACACCAAGTATGTGTAGGTTTAAATGTAACTGAATTCGGGGGTCGGGGGTATTCGTAAGGTAGCAGAAGGTGGGCTCAACAACAGACAACACACACGAGAATCACTGCTCCATACTACCTGAATTGGGCAACGCCTGATCCTTCATGTTTCTCACCCTCTGTTTAAACACGGCTGGTCAGCATTAGATGGACAGAAAAGTAGAGTAGGAGAAAAAAGTTCCTGTGGCTAAGGACAGAGTAGGGAAAACCTAAAACGTCCTTCGCCTCCTCCGTCTCTCTCTCTCTCTGAAACGTGTATCTGTGTGGTAGGTCATTCCAGCAGCAACAAGGGATCAAAGTGCATTAGTTTTCACTCTGTAATTTGCATAGCGTAACGAATCGATGAACTGATTGTGCACATCATGTGTCAAAGCAACTTGCTGAATTACTTTGGTAAATTACTTTCAGCAAAACCGACTATCTTCCCGTGCTTCCCCAAACCCTGAGAAGTATCCAGGCAGCAGGAGAGCTGTGAAGTACCATACGCTAGCGACCAGGCAGGCTGCTGCTGCTGCTAAGTGACTGACGTGGCGTTGTGTAAGGGGACGTTGGGAAGGAAGCAGTCGAGGGGCGATTAAAGAATGGCATTAATGTCACCGAGATCAAGTCGAACGAGTCTAAGAGCTTATGGAAAGCCTCGGGGAATATCTAGATACTTCCCTATAGACTTTCAGTTTTAGCTAACTGGCTGGCTAACTAAGCTAGTCCTCCTGGATCATCTGCCCAACTCATGCAAACAGAAGAGGTATCGTCCAGTCACGTTAAGTTACACTCAGATTCGTGAGTACACAGAGGGCTTTGGTGCATCATATCACAACGAAGATGAAAACATTTAACTTTTTGCTTAAGCCGTAAAAAGTTATATGGTAAGATGAAGCTGACAGACACACAACTCCCTGGCTTGGCTGCACTTGGCTGCTAACCTAACATTTATGGCATGCTTTGGACCCTGAAATGCAGGGACACGTTGCTAACCAACAGCAGCAAGGTAACATTAACGTTCTCGCTAACGTTGTTTCTCACCTCTTTTCATGGCGAGAAAGGCTAAGCAGTGACAGGTTGCCTTGGTCCGTCCGTCTTCGCCCTCACCTTTACTTTCGCTTCATCAGAGCCTCTTCGCCGGTGTCTGTAGCACTGGATCACCGCCCCGCTCTTCCATTCCTCTACTCGGTTCACTCTATCTAGGATCCGCCATTTAGATAGGTGCTATGTAGCTAGCTAGCTTTCTTAGCTAGCCTACACTGACTTACAGGTGTTGACATGTGGCGGGACAAACCCCCGACCAAAGTCTCTGTCCTCGCTGATGAAAACTCAAACGGATTTCCTGCGTCTCGGCGTCAGCGTTTCACTGCTTCTCGACGGCAATTTTCATCTGACACAGCCGAACACAGACACACACCAAAGTGATCCACTTCCGGATTGACTCATTAAGCAGGCACCGCCCCTTACTGCCCTCCTCCTCTTTTCCCTAGCAACAGAGTATCCCTTGGCAACGGTTGTGAGGCGGTGGCGCATGTGCTACCAGGTACAATGTATCAGAGAGGGTTGAGACAGAGGTTGATCTCTTAGCATCTAAGCATGTAACCCTGCCTCAAGTTCGTGTTTCATCGATGACGCTCACTGAAAATACATCAGAAAAGACACTGCATTTAAATGTCTTCCTTAAACTGTTTCCAAAATGCTCAGAAATTTCTGTGCAGGAAATAATTACACAGTATTTGTCTGAGGACCATCCAGAATAATCTGATTTAATCCTGACAGACACACACGGTACACATACCATTTGTACAAGTCATTGTTTTTTATTATAATTATTTATTTCATATTTACAAAAGCAACTTTACACCATTCAAAATTTTACACTCTAGTTCCTTGTGGTCCTGTCGTGTGCCCATCATATATCACTGGCCTTGCTTCATCTGTTCCAGTACTTCAAGTTGCTCCTCAATATTCTTCAGCTCTTGCTTCATGGCTAAGATCTGCATAATTATTTATATTCCACCACAGAAAAAAAATGAGACAATCAAACCCATGCATACATATGCACCTTATGGAAGGTACATTATATCTGCTGCTCAGATCTTACACCACCCACTGAATTAGCCTCCAAAACATGAATGCACTTTTTCCATACACACACACATCTATCTGATGCCTCACCCTTTGCTCAGTATCCTGCTTCACACGTTCAGGGACTTTCTCCAGAAAGCCAGGTGCTGTAGTGCGACCAATCAACTGCTCCAGCTTGGGCAGTACACGGCCTCTGCGTTCCAACAGAGATGCCACCTGCCTGTCCACTGCAACATGTTGCTGAGAAAAACACCAGATATGAGGAAAAGCGTTAGAGATATTAGATATTAGATATTAGAGATATTTACAGAAAGAGACTCTGGACAAATATAGAAACACAGGGTGCAATATTAGGGATTGGGAGAACAGGACAGACAGAAAGTACAGGGATAAGTCCAAGTTTAGGGTTACCTGCACATCCAAATGCAATTGGCAGGTGTGGTTAACCACGCCCACAGCACAGCCCTCAGGAGGGGGTGACGTCGATGTGGGCAAGGCAGTGGCGCCCTCCTCAGGGGGGCAGTGGAAGTGCAGGCCAGAGACACGGCCCAGCGTCTCAACGGCAGCAGAGAACGGCAGCAGGGTCTGAGCCTGAGCTGGACTACATACTGCCCATACTGAAACGCACACACAAACACATCAATACACACACACACACACACGCACACACACACACACACACATACCATTATTGCATGTGGTTTAACAAGTGCAACCAAATGCGATAAAACTGTTAAAAAAAAGACAAGCAAAGTCAGCATTTTGCGACTTACACTGAGGCCTCTCTTTAGTCATGTGACACTGGGCTCTCAGTGACCTTGCCACACGGATCACTTCCTGAGCCAGTTCAAAGTCAGCTTCCTCTTGAGGGAAATCCCACTTGGCCTGATGGGAGGAAATGATCCAGAATCAAACTTGACTGTCTGCGACAGGTGCAGGGATGCAGCAGTGGTCCTGACAGTCGTGAACATGAGGTGTCAGGAGATTGCAGATCCTTTGCAGATCCTGTCTCATGATGTTCACAAAGATTCAAGATTCAAAAAGCTTTATTGTCTAATATGTTGCCATAAGCTGGAAAACGATTCTAGCATCTGATCATGACTGAGATCTGGCCTGGTCTGGTTTGTTTGCATGATATTCCAAATATGGTAGTGGGTGTAAGAGTGGGTTTTAATGATTTTGATGTTTGTAACCATCCAAAAATGTGAAGTAAAACGACTGAGGTAATAACTGAGGTTATAAGAAAGTAGAAGTTAAACAGCCATGGTTATAATGTGGGTGAGGATTTATTCTTCTCTCTAAGCATATTCCACACACTTGGAACAAGCAAATGTGTGTGTGTGTGTGTGTGTGTATGTGTGTGTGTGTGTGTGTGTGTGTGTGTGTATTTGTCTCTCACCAGCTGAGAGGGCTGAGGGTAGGGCTGCACACACAGACTGGTGTCGTGCTGGTCGTCCTGGAGACCGTACAGGCGGAGCCTCTGCCATAGCTCCTCGGTGATGAAAGGCATGATGGGATTGAGGAGGGCGAGAGACACGCAGACGCAGTGATAGAGGATCGAGCGAGCCGTACGCCTCTCCGTCTCCGCCACACTCCCAGCATGCTCTCTGCTCTCGTCATCCCCTGTGGCCGGTGAGCTCAACACTGGCTTAATGTACTCCTGCGGAGAGTGGTGGAGAGAGTGAGAAAGAGGGGGAGAGAGAGAGAGAGAGAGACTAAAAAGGGGATGAGAATAACCCAATAAAAAAAGGAGGACAGAGGTCAGTCTCACCAGGTAGACATCGCAGAGGCTGTGGAGCCAGAACGAATGCAGGGCGGCAGCGACGGCGTGCAGCTCGTAACTATGGAAACCCTCCTCGCACTGCCGCACTGTGCCGAGCAGACGTGAGCAGATCCAGCGGTCCATACTGGAGACGGGAGACGTCTGCATTG
>JASCQY010000068.1:1508837-1511337 GCA_030264315.1 Sardinella tawilis
TGTGTGTGTGTGTGTGTGTGTGTGTGTGTGTGTGTGTGTGTGTGTGTGTGTGTGTGTGTGTGTGTGTTCTGAGAAAGCAACAAAGACTGAGTTCAAGAGGCGATAGCTTACAAGATGTAAGACAAAGAAACCAGGATTCCGTAATGATCCGAGTGAGAGGCTGAGCTTACGTTGATTCACGACTTCTGCATAGTGTAAGTGCTCACGTGGGTATCGATGTAAATAATTGATGGAGTCTGGTCTGTCATTATTCTTTCCCGCGTCTCGGCACACTTCGCCACGGACACCACTGTCACAATGTTTGACATAATATTTGGTTTATCCGAGACAGTGGATTTAGCAAGTGTAACATTTTTAAAATTTATTTTTTTTTTTAGCTCAAAAAATGAACTGCTGTTCTATTATATTTTCAGCTTACTGTTCCATGACTACATTACACAGGCTACATATTTGAGGAATGATGGCTTTGTTGAGTTTGTGTGTGTCATGGGGTGTTGTTGTGCAGTGTTATCACACACAGACTACAGCATGTTGTGGTGTGTCGTTATGTTTTATGTGTATTAATAATATGTATCATTGATGTGTTGTCTTACTGAGTCCTTGCTGTATTGTTGTGTGTTGTGTATTGTGTAATGTGTAAAGTGTTGTGTAATCTGCAGCATGTGTTGTGATAGTGTGAGGGGTGTGTGTGTGTGTGTGTGCAGGGATGGTAAGTGGAGCGGTGAGGAGTGTGTGTGTGTGTGTGTGTGTGTGTGTGTGTGTGTGTGTGTGTGTGTGTGTGTGTGACGGGACGCTGCACACGGAGCTCAGTGGTGTGTCGGGCCACTCTGTCACAACAGATGCCCTCTGTTTCTGCTCCCTGTGACTCTCACTCTCCGGTGCTCTCTCTCTCTCTCTCTCTCTCTCTCTCTCTCTCTCCTCATCCCTCTCTCTCTGCTCACTTCATTCTTCTTCTCCCACCTGTGTCCCGGCTCTCTCCAGCTCAGATGCCAACACACCCCCACACACTGTTACTCACAAAGGCTCTCATGCACCTTCCCATACACCCTCATACACATACACACACACACACACACACACACACACACGCATGCAAGCAAGCACACACGCACACACACACATACACACATGTACATATACGCACATGCACACCTTCTGCAGACAATAAATAGTTAACTGTGCTCCGACTGGTCGGTGTTGCTAAGAGCTTGGCTGTGATTGGCTGAGAGAGCTCTGCATTGGAACCCCACTTCAAAGACTTAGGAGTAGGAGGGGAGATTGAAGGTGGAGGTTGGCATGACAACAGTTGCCAGGACGACGGCAGTTCAAACAAACACAGAACTCCACTGATTTCTTTGCACAGACGGATGGAAATAGAGGGAGAACTAGAGAGAGTGATCTAAAGGGCTTCAGAGCTATTCCTTGTTTAGGTTCGACGATAGGTCAGAATCCGTTGCCAAATACAGGGAATTTCATACAGGGACTACTGACACACACACACACACACACACACACACACACACGCGCGCACACTCTCCCTTTCTTTCTCTTTCTCTCTCTTTCTCTCTCTCTCTCTCTCTTTCTCTCTCATATGTACACACACACACACACACACACATACTGTACATACACACACACAGCGTGATTCAGCGATCACACAGATTACAGTTCAGGACCATGGCCAGCGCCCAAGAGCGCTGATGTGTGAGAGCGATGCATAGACTCAGTGGGAGAGAGGCTAATGCAGAGAAAGAAATGCTTGGGTCATCAGGAGGGAGCCCAGGCAGAAAATAACCACACACAAACACACACACACACACACACATACACACACACTCAGTCTCTCTCTCTCTCTCTCTCTCTCTCACTCTCTCTTTCACAGACACACACACACAGAGACATGTGCACACAGTCATGCACTCACACACACACACACACACACACACACACACACACACACACAGAGAGAGAGAGACCTTGGGGAGTTGAGTGAGCACTCACGAAGAGCGTGCCCAGTGCTCTGCAGCCCAGCAGTAATTGGCCGTGGGGGCGGGCCGCCGGCAGCTAATAGGCTCCCAGGCAGATGGCTGTATGGTGATTGGCTGGGGGCTGGGGGGGGATTGGAGTTTGAGAGCAGAGGCTGTGCCTGATCTCATCTAGAGGACCTGCGGACCTTTCGGAGATTGTCCCCCCGAGAGTGTGGCGTCCCGATCAATGGGATCCATGCCTTTGTGCTACTGGACCCTTTGTGTCCCTGTGTGTGTGTGTGTGTGTGTGTGTGTGTGTGTATGGATTCCTGCATGTGTGTGTGTGTGTGTGTGTGTCTGTGTGTGTGTGTGTGTGTCTGTGTGTGTGTATCTGTGTGTGTATGGATTCCTGTATGTGTGTGTGGATGTATGGATTCCTGTATGTGTGTGTGTGTGTTTGTTTGTGTGTCTGTGAGCCTCCACCATATTGATTTAGTTGCCGAAAGGACTTTGGGGATCTTTTGAAGTGTCAC
>JASCQY010000068.1:1516337-1521470 GCA_030264315.1 Sardinella tawilis
CTGTCACCTTGATTAGTGATGTCACAGAGTGACGCCACAGCGCTGCCTGGTACCAGTGACCCAGTTGGAGGATTTTTCCACTCGTATGGGGCATCATTTAGAGATATGGGTTATGACAGCGTCACCTCCCATGAAAGACAGGAATCAAAGTAATGTAAAGGGGGGAAAAAAAAATGGAACTGTCCATCAAGACTGTCTGACAGCTCTTGATACATCATTGCTGATTTTGTAAGGAGATTACGCACTCACATATACACACGCTTACACAGACGCGCACATTCAGAGACCGCATACACACACACACACACACACACATACAGTCTACAGCCACATGTGCCATGGCAACAGAGGTGTCGTTATTTGAGGCATACGGCGCTGTTTGACTCTCTGCTGAAGTGCCTCCACTCTCCTTTTGACTGAAATTCGTTCACTCCATTTTTCATTCGATCTATTTTGGGCTCTGAGAGTGGATGGCAGACATGAGCTTTCTGACCCACATAATCCCCCCCAGTGGTCCCCAAACTCACACACACACACACCCATACATACATACACAGACATATAGACAAATACACACACACACACACACACACACACACACACACTGTACACAAATACAGTTGAGCATACAGTGCATAAACATTTGTATGCACACACGTTATCAAGGCGAAGCATGTTTGATGTAAATCTGCACTCTCACGTGCTTGCATGGCCTTGCAAAGTTAAGTAGACAGCAGTCTACAGTTAGCCTGGTCTAAACCATACCCTCTACTTGATAATTGAGCGGAAGCGTACGGAGGGCTAAGGCCAGGCTAGTCTACAGTAGTCTACTAGACACAATAACGCATGAATCGCGACTGACAGGTATTTTAAAAGTGTGGGCAGATTCCACTCTGAGAATATTCATCTTTGATCAAACTCACTTTGTGACATTCAAATGTAAACTAGCATTATTTACTCGAGTGACCAAATGGACTTTTGGTCGTTTCCTCAAGACCCCCAGACAGCCATTCATTATGAACACCCCATGGACTGGATGCTAATCAGGCACTTTAGGCCTAGCCACAGTGGTCTGATCTTTGAGTTCCTGTCTTTCCATTGTCACCAAGAGCCTCAAGATGTTTGACCATGTTTGTGAACTAGCCTATTTAATGTGTTAACATAACATACTCATGTTTGGTCTTAAATTGATCCTTGTCATATGAGCAGCAGTCTGATCACGGTGTCATTTCAGTCTGAACTATGTGAAGTGTTGTAGTTTAACTAGTCTCTCTGTACCCTCTGCTGGACTACAGGTCTGTGGGGGTTTCTCAGGGAATTAAGGGTCAATGCCAAATGCATAGCAATGGATCTGAGAGTACAAAAAGCCAGCACTCAAGGTGTTGGGGCTCTTCTCTTCTATTCTCTGCTCTTCTCTCTCTCTCTCTCTCTCTCTCTCTCTCTCTTCCTTTACACATTCATCTCAGGTTTGGTTCTACTTTATCACATGTGTTATCACAGGTTTTATATCCATAGTATCTGTAACATTTAAGCTACCGTTTATTGTATCAATAAACTGCCATTCATTTACCTTAGTCTAACTCTTTGTTCCATGCCATAACATTAGGTTTTCCTGTAGGTCATTTAGCTAATCTTATGGAGTCAGATAATTTGTGTGTATAATATCAATTACCAATCTAATGTATTAATTGTCCTATTAAGTTCTGACTCGCATAAACCTTCCAAATGTTTTCCGTTGTTGGTTAACATTATGGCTGTTTCCCCATCTCTACAGCAATAGTCTTTTAAATGTCATTTCGATATACAGTAGCCTACAGTAGTATAATCTATAGTGTTGATTTCAAACCAGAACTAAGGTATATCACATTCTGAGATAAAAGTAGTAGTAGCATATCTCTGTATTAGAGATGCTCAGTATCCTATGGTATCGTCCGTGACCTACAGTATGATGTGCTAGCCCTCCCCATCATCACGCTTAGTGAATAACTAATGCTCTAGTTGGTGGTGACATACAGCAGTAGGCTAATGATCTAGTTAGAGACACCGGCAGCGCTGTCCTATACTGGGACTAATGTGCCCACGTCTAGAACAAGTGTGTGTCAGAGGGTGAAATTTCGAGCCGCTAGCGAGGAAAGTGACTATGTCCATGATAGTCAGGACAAGTTTGATTTTCAAGACTTTTCAAGACCGTAACCTGACTTGTGTCCAAGAAGATCATGAAGATTGTTACTATTGACTATTATGGGATCATTATCAAATAAATGAATAAATATAATAAATAAATCCCATCATTCCTTGTCCTTGGTGTTAATGTAGCATGGGTGTACAGCAGCTAAAGTCTCCTAACCAAACAGCATAGAGTACATGACCCTACTATAGGCGCAGCAGAAGCTGTTTACAGGCAGCTATGTCTGTACTGTAGGCTACTGACACGTACTGTATGCAGATCTGCAGGTGTGCCCATGCATGTGGAATCGCATGATTTTAGGTCCCCTCACCGTAGCTGTCAGTCACCAGTGAAAGTGTCTTATCAGGTGATGTGTGAGAGTGTGTATGTGTGATTGCTAGTGACATGACTGCTAGTGTCCCAGTGGAGTGATGTGTCTTGTGTGTGTGTGTGTGTGCCTTTGTGTGTGTGAGCGTGTGTAGAATTGTGTGCGTGAGTGACTCTTGGTACTGTATGTGCCCATATACGTGTGTGTGTGTGTGTCGATGTGTCTAATGTATGTGTGTTGGTGTGCATGTGGCTATTCCTGGCTGCATATGTACCCATTCTCATTGGTGGCTGTTTTTTTAAGGGAGTGGCTTTACAGTATACAGTATCTGTGTGTGTGTGTGTGTGTGTGTGTGTGTGTGTGTGTGCAAATGACATGCATGACTGCGAGAACATGTGAGATTGAGTGTGTGTGTGTGTGTGAATGACGTCCGTGATGAAACAGCTTTGATTTTTACACAGCTCAGTCTCACACCCAGCCGATCTGCGATCTCTGCGCTCGTTAGGGTTGCATCATCATCACGCCCATTCTCATCTTCCCTGTCGCTCGCTCGCTCGCTCGCGCGCTGTCTGCCTTTTTGCTGGAGTTTGTTTCCGTGTCATCCCACTTTTGTTCGCCGTACCTCCGAATCAGTTTTTGATTTGTGTCTCCCCCTCCCTCCCGTCTCTGTCTTTGTGTGTGTGTGTGCGTGTGTGCGTGTGTGTGTGTGTGTGTGTGTGTGTGCGTGTCGATCAGTGAATTCCTGCTCCTGTTCCTCTCTCTTCTTAATAAGCCCCTTCAGTTTGTGCTGAAATCTGTGTGAGCATGAAACCATCAAAGAGGTGCTCCTCTCTTCTCCTCTCCTCTCCTCTCTCCTCTCCTCTTCCTCTTTTTCCCTCTCTCCTTCTCTCCTCTGCTGTCTCTGTCTGCTTTAGTGGCAGGCCTAAGCTGGCTGATGGTTGGAAAGGTGGAATGAATCCCTCTCTCTTGCATTCTCTCACTTGCTTTCTCTCTCTCTCTCTCTCTTCCTCCCTCCCTCCCTCTCTCTCTCCCTCCCTCTCTCATTCTGTCTCTTCACGCTCTTATTCACTCATTCTCCCACACTTCCCCCTCTCTCTTTTTCTCCTTGATTACCTTTCCATCTCTCTCACCTTCTCTCTCCCTCTCTCTTTCTCTCTCCCTGTCTCTCTCTATCTCACTCTCTTTCTCTCTCTCTCCCTATGTCTCTCTCACACTCTCCCCCCCCCACCTCTATCACCACCCTCCATCTCTTCCCAGTCAGATGGGATGCTGTGAAAGTTAGCCTAAATGACAGCCTGCATGTCTGTGTCGGACTTGTGTTCTGCTCCTGCTTAAGCCCTGCTGTGGTATTTCACTCTGAATTAGAGCTTATGCTGGCTAGTAGGGAGGGGGAACAGCTGTGTGTGTGTGTGTATGTGTGCGTGCACGTGTGTGTGTGTGTGTGTGTGTGTGTGTGTGTGTGTGTGTGTGTGTGTGCGTGCGTGTGAAATATAAAGCCAGGAAGCGCTTGGGTTTCTAGGGTTTTCTGTAGCGAAGGAGCGTGACACGGCTAGAGGGGATGTCGGTCGGGGCCGAGAGTGTGTCTTGTCTGCATAAATTACAGACAAAGCGATTCTTCTTTTCCTTGAGCCCCGTAGAGAAGCGAAAGTCCGCCGGGGGGAAATTGGGGAAAGGACAGACAGATAGTCTTTTTTTTTTTTTGCTTTTTTTGCATTTCCACAGCGCTTCCAGCAAGGTACTGTAGCAAGCTTCTCGTTCCAGTGTGCTTCAATGCATTCATCAGCCTCATGGTGACTCCAAACTCCCGACTACGAGCTCCCTCGTTTCAGGGAGAGGGGAAAGGGAGAGAGTCTCATTTCTTCCGGTATTTAAATGTTTTTGGGTCTATGACTAATGTTATGCAACCCAGTGGGCATGCGCTATAACAGTGCGTGGGCGAAGGTCATTCATCTGCTCGCCAAAAATAGAGACTACCAGTTAAAGTAGTAAAACTAATGGTGCCTTGCAGCTGGGGAGAGAGCGACTAGTGAACAGCTTTGGCATCCGCAGCCTTTCACCCCCGTGCAATTAAAGCCGCCAAGGCAGAATGGAAGAGTGTAGGAACGGGCTGAACGACAGGCTGTGCGATTGAGGTCGAGCAGCCTGTACTTTGCCTCTGTCTGAAGAAGAAGAAGAAGAAGAAGAAGAAGAAGAGGGGGAAGAAGAAAAGGAAGAAGAAGAAGAGAAAATGACAAGGAAGATCACTGAGAGAGCAGCTGTGAGAGAGGCTGGTGAAGGCTGAGGAGAACTGGGGCGAGATTGGCTTTAACGGAGTCGAGTGCTAAGATAACCCCTCCGAAGTCCTGTGTGTGTGTGTGTGTGTGTGTGTGTGTGTGTGTGTGTGCGCATCAAAGGTGGAGTGTCAAACAGATTCACAGATTATCATATTTTTAAAAAGAAATGATAATGTCGGTCCCTTAGCTCAAAAGTGGTGGCACTGTTCTGCATCACATGTGAGACTGAAGGCCATGAGGTTCTGGCCTGAGGTTAATTCTCAATCACTTTCTCTGTCTCCCCCGCTTTCTCTCTCTCTCTCTCTCTCTCTCATCGCCTTGTCTCGGTTTTACTCTCATTTCCAATGAAAGCTTGAGAAAAGCCC
>JASCQY010000068.1:1556640-1564899 GCA_030264315.1 Sardinella tawilis
TTTGTTTATCTTTTGTGTTGTTTGTTTGTGTCCATTCATTCCTAATTTGTAATTATGATGATGCCCAGCTAAAATCATAGATAAATTGTTGTCTGTCATGATAACTCTGACCCCTTGCAGTTGGGTTAGCCCCTTGAAGTGCGGATCTGCCCAAGGTTTCTTCCCATATTAACTATCACAGGGGAGTTTTTCCTTGCCCATGTTGAGACAATACTATTGTTAAAGCCACTGTAGACTTGAATTGAATTGAATTAAATGTGTGGAGTACACTTCATTCCTTGAATGTGCATATTACTACGAATCTCGTTTCCTCATCAAAAGGTACTATGTCCTAGCCAGGCTAGTGCCGCCGAATGCTTCCGGCCAATTTCATTTGCCTCCACCATATAGTCAGGAAACTAACGATTCACTTTCTTTTGCTTCGTCTGGAAATCGTGGCAGCCCAATTAGCGAACAGAGATGGGTGGACTTTTGTGTATATTTGTATGATGCTGTAAGGTAATGAGTATCTATGTCTCCTTGCAGACCACACCTTTGGCCCGCGGCTCCTGTACATGTGCACCCAGGGCCTGTTCGAGTGCCTGGCCCTCAACCTCTACTGCCTGAGGGGGGAGCAGAGAGCCCTCACCGCCGTCATCAACCACCGCATTGTTAGTACACACACACACACACACACACACACACACGATATTGTCTTTTACACATTTTTACTAGCCATCACAAACCTGTCCTCAGTAGTAATTATATCCAGTTTATTTATGACATTCTTATGGTCTGTGTATAGCCTATATAGCCTTTGTGTACAGTTCTGTATTCAAGTGTTTGATACATATGTGTGTGTGTGTGTGTGTGTAGAGGAGGATGTCAGCTGAGGTGAACCCCAGTCTGGTGAACTGGCTGACCAGTATGATGTCCATGAGGCTGCATGTGATCCTGGAACACAACCCCGTGCAGGAGGCCGACATCATCCACTACGTCATACACACTCAGGTACTCAGGCAGCAAGCACACACACACTCACTGTGTCTAACTCAGGTACTCAGGCAGCAAGCACACACACTCACTGTGCCTTAAGGGGAAGCGCCCACCGGACACAATGCGACCAGAAAAAAAATTAGAACTCCATTGTTTTTAATAGAGCAGCGCTCACAAGAAACGTCAGCCGCGCAGCTGACACGCAGCGCCGCACAGGGTTGGAAAACTCTTCTAAAATCGTGCCCATCCCTTTGCGGACCCCCTGTTTGAAAACCACTGTTCTAGGCTACCTAACTCAGGTACTCAGGCAGCAAGCATACACACTCACTGTGTCTAACTCAGGTACTCAGCAAGCAATACAGTACATACTCACGATGCCTCAGTCTAGTGCAGCAGGCATGGATCATATATCCTCCCTCAGAAAGCGAGGCAGGAAAGATGGGGGCGTTTAGCGTGTGTGTTGGCCATGGAGTGGACAGTGACTCTGACTCTCGTCATTACTCCTGTGTTTGTTTCAGAGCGAAGCAGCCCAGAGGGTGGAATCAGATGCCCAGGCAGAGCAGCAGGCGGACAGCCAGAATGTAGAGGTGTGTGTGTCTGTGTGTGTGTGTGTTTGTGTTTGTGTTTGTGTGTGCATGTGTGTTTGTGTGTGCATGTGTGTTAGCGTGCGTGTGTGCATGCATGTGTGTGTCGTATTTATGCATGACATTTGGTAAATGTTCGATGTAGACACCTCTGATGTGTCTGTGTCTATCTTCCTTTGCCATAAAATGCCATTTACATCGATATGTAGCTGGCATAAATATGTAATAGTGTTGATATGAATGGCCCTATGGTGTGTGTGTGTGTGTGCGCGTGTGTGTGCGCGTGTGTGTGCGTGTGTGTGTGCGTGTACGTGTGCGTGTGCGTGTTTGTGTGTGTGCGTGTGCGTGTGTGTGTGTGTGTGTGTCGTGCAGATGGAGGAGACCATGTCTCCAGCTCCTGCCACCACTGCAGAGGAGGCCATGTTGACGTCTGCAGATGCCGCTGAGGGCACAGGGTCGCGGCGGGCGTCGTCAGGGGAGACCAGAGGAACCGTTCCCATGGCAACAGCAGCGGCAGCAGCAGCGGTGGCGGCGGGTCGGGAGGAGCCAGGGGCCGAACTGGAGCCCTGGGCAGCAGCAGTCCCACCGGTGAGGGCAGTACCGTGGACACTGATCCAGGAACAGTGCTTCCAGTGGGTTTACACAGTGTCAACGTTGTTGAAACCTGAACTATAACTACGTTCAGATACAGTATATATAGATATACTCCAGATATTTGGATCTATGTGGATCCTAAGAGGATCCAATCTGATTTTAACCATTATAACAATAGAGTTCTACATGATACATTGAGTGTCTGTGTTTGTGTCTGTGTGTGTGTGTGTGTGTGTGTGTCTGTGTGTGTGTGTGTCTGTGTGTGTGTGTGTGTGTTTTCAGGAATGGGTGCCCATCATCAGACATGATATTCTGTCCCAGAGGAAGATGAAGGCCCAGCCGCCTTTGTCAGATGCCTATCTGCATGGCATGCCTGCCAAGAGGAGGAAGGTGCGTTGTGTTGGTCGAACACTCAGACCCAAATACCCACACAGACAATATACACCATCAATATACTGTACATCAGCACCAGCAAACTGACCATCAAACACAGTTTAATACCACATCTTGAAAGTGTTACTCATTCCAGATTGAAACAAAAAGCATGTCTTAACTGAGCACTAGTTTTAGTCAATGACTATCGTCATTGGTTTCAGTCATCATATATTCGTCATTTATCAATTTAATCATACAGTATATTATTTATAATACCTGTTCCCAGGCCAGGTGTGATGTACTGATTTATACGGATATTGATCTAATGCCCATTGACATTGGGCTATTGATGGCTGATGCGGTGTGTTCCCCATAGACGGCCCAGGGCGACGGCCCCCACCTCACTCTGTCCGAGGCAGTGAGCCGAGCTGCCAGGGCTGCGGGCGTGCGGCCCGTCACCACTCTAGAGAGCCTGCAGGGGGAGCTAGAGGCCCCAGAGCTACAGCAAGCCTACAGTGAACAGGTACTCCACCCACTTCAGTCTCAGACAATCACATGCACTACACTGATATGAGCAAACAACCAAAAAGACAGTCACTAATATGTCTATTATGTCTAATATGTCGTGTCTTCTAATAGGAAGGAAAAGAAGCAATAGCTTCATGTTTTCTTTATTTCTCATGTGTCTTATTCAGAAGGAAATAATGGGCACTCATGTGACATTGTACAGTATATTTAGTTATTTATTTGAGAACCGTTATGGCAGCGTCATAACTCACAGCAGCCTGTAATGACTTAATAAAGTTGATTAGTAAACTCGCTCAATAAACAACTATTGATGTGAGGCGGTGTCATGTGTAGATGACGTGTTGTGTGTGTGCGCGCGTGTGTGTGTGTGTGTGTGTGTATGTATGTATCTTTGTGCGTATATATACATGTTTATTTGTATCCATCTTCCCATCAGGTGAAGAGTGATGTCAAGAAGCGTCTTAGTGATGATCCAGACTACAACTCCCAACGCTTCCCCAACACACACCGGGCTTTCTCTGAGGACTCTTAATCTTATTGGCCGCTTACCCTGTCAGTCTTATCTTTCCATCCAGTCATGTATAACTACCGAGCAGATAGACGTTCCGGGAGGGAGATGGGGAGGAAGACGAGCTTCTGGTCGGACAAGGAGGCTTCATCCTCCAAAGCCCATTAATCAGTACCCATCAGATGGGCCCGCGCTCATCGCTGAAGTCTGCTCCTCTTATAGACATTTACTGCTGCTGTGAGGTCCCATCAGCCACGCAATAGGCTCATCTGTTACAGTAGTAACGCCTTCACCTGTGGACATCACACCACCCAGCAACAGCCTTCTGTGGACTTTATTTCGCTTAGCAACACGTGCGCTCAGCAGTGGATAACACCTGACCTAGCGACGCTAGCGCACGCAGTCCTTCCCGCTAGACGACGCTCTGCTCATCCCGAGGCTTGCTTGTTAATTTACTTAAGTTGTAATGTTAAGTTGTACATTGTTGTAATAAGTTATTGAGGTGTTGATAAATTAATGGGACTAACAAGGTAGGTTCATTAAAAGAAGGTAACGGAGTTAATTACTGACATGATGGCATGTAAATTACCATGCCTGTCGTTTCAGGCTGAAGGAAGATTTTCTGAACCCTCAATTTTTAGTCATTTAGCTACAGGGATATAATCTCCCGGTTGCTATACAACACTGTCACGTGGTGGGACTGTGACTTTTAAGAGAAAAAAAGTTAGCTGTTTCTGTGAGGTGTCTTCCTGCTGGTTGTTTCAAAGGTGAAATCGGACAACCTTCTGAATATGTTTTAGCTGTTAATAAATACCTACCTACCTTGATAAGTGTGGATGAAAACTGTGCTTCTCTCTGTCGAAATGCTATAGTCACACCCACTATGCCCTTTACAAAGCTGTGTTTTGATTATCTGCTAAATAAAGAAATTGAAATCCTTTTCTTTCCAGATTCTTTGTTAGATGGATTACGATAAATAAATCAGTAATAGTTTTAAAATATACTATAACACTGTTAATTCAAATACATTGTTATTCTGACGCACTTTTCTCTATTGGTTGTCTGAAGCAAGAATGCCACACCGGGCGACTTAAATCAAAGTCCTTTTAAAGGTGAACTGTGAGATTTTGTATGGTTTTTAGCTAAAAAAAAAAAAAATTGTCTCAAATCGTAGGCAATTCCCCATGATCAGCTTTCTGCCTGCCCTGAATACATTGTGAAAAAGTCCGGTCTCTAGAGACAACACAGAGGCTATAAACGTCAAACAAACATTAGGGGCACAGTGCACCAAAACATAACAAACCACATTACAGCCAAACACCAATGGTTAGTGGAGGGGTTAGGGGTTACAGAACATGGACATATAGGTGGGGGGCAGTGAGCAAAGTTGATTTTGTAGCATGAATTTTAGAGTAGCTTTTTGTTTATTTACGTGAAACATCAACAGAAGTAACATCATTCAGGATCTCATAGTTCGCCTTTAAGGCAAGTCCTTCCACTCGGTAGCCATATTGGCCATGCCTCTTGGGACATTATTTCAGAAGCCGTATAATGAATGGGGAAATTGCATATCTCCAGATCGGAAAGTCGTACCCACTAAAAAGTGCATTGCATCAACCCCTGTTAAAATCTGAATTTAATGATGCAAATATTTCGTGGGGGTTGCCCAAATAACGCTTTAAAATACATTATTCTAAACATGAATTTGCTTATTGCATCTGCGCAAACATTCGCCACATGGCTTTGACGAAGCGAATAAACAAAAGCTAACTGTCAATCATGGCACTTTGAACAACGTGATTGGCTCCTTTCACTGCAGGGCAGGACTTCCAGTTTCTGGGGAGGTTTAGGAAGTGCTGTGTTTCTGCTTAAATCTACTGGCGGGACAATCTTGCTTTAGTTCAGGCCGATTTTTGTCGCAAGTAGCCGGCCACAGCTGCTATTTCAGTCAACTAGCCTACCTCTGTATTTCACAGCACTGCAGTATTTATATCACTAAAATGGATTGCTTGAATGTTTCGAATATACTGCCAAACTCACCAAGGAAAAAGCGAGGACAAATACAGGTAACATGAGCCTCATGTCTACATTAACGTTGGTATTAAATGCGTTTTATGTCTATTCATGGTATTAGTAATTATATTATACTCTGTTGCTGTTACTGACGTTGTTGCAAGTCAATTAATTTTGGCCTTGTTTTATTAGGTCATATTTGGACCCATGTTTTCTGGAAAGAGGTAAGTAAGACATCACTGTACGTTGCATCAAAGGTGGTTTAATGTTACCGTCAACATTCACATAAATTCACAATTCTGAGTGGAATGCAAACTATAAATGTTTTCTTTCTTAAGCAAACTATTTATTGTCGTCCAAAGTTGATATTTATAACCCTAAACAAAATGTTAAGTTTGTTGGCGCCAAGGACTGATTTAGCGCTTCCGTTTCCTGCGCGCGAGTGTTTTGTTGTTTTGGGGTTGTTATTTGTACATTATACTTAACAAGCGTTATATTAGGACTACTTTGTCTATCATATCATGTCGACGTAAGATTGTTGATGTTTACAACATTTGGCACACTACACAATGTCAACATGACGGCGTTTTGGCGCTCAGGTAGTAGCCATAGTAGCGCGCCTCTTTAACAAAGACGTTGATAAGGTAGATAAATTGAGAATTTCATTACAAGTTATATGGTTCAAAAAAATACGATGCTCTTGCATAGCTTACAACTTGTTTAACATCGTGATCGTAAATTAATGTGTCATTTTGCGCACTCTGCCACTGTGTTATCAGAAATTGACTAGTAATGTACCCATGGGATGCATCTTGCTTTATGTCGAGTGAGCCTGTTTGGATCATAGTGCTGAACACATTTGTATGATCAATCCCATCGTGTGGTTAACCGTCAAATTAGTTCAATTGTTCCTTACAAAGTAGGCTAGGCTAGGCTTAACACAAACATGGGCCACAAACAGAAAGGGGAGGGGACATGGTGACATGCCCAGACCTATAATTGAGTCCAACCCAACTTGGTTATGATGGGGTGGGTTACAATATAACTGTTTTTTCAGCTACAATATCTGCTATCTTTTGTTGTTATAACCATATTAACTGCTCTGTTTATCTTTTGCAGCACTGAATTGATGCGCAGAGTTCGCAGATTCCAAATTGCACAGTACAACTGCCTAGTGATCAAATATGCCAAAGATACCCGCTATTCTGAAAAGGGAATGGCCACACATGACAAGTAAGACTTTTTTTTTTTTTTTCTTCTTTTTTTTCCCCTCCTATTTTTTTATGTTCTTATGGATTGGTGGGGAGTGGGTTTTGTGGAGGTCATTAACCTGTCTCACTCTTCAGGAATACAATGGAAGCAGTACCAGCCAACTGCCTGGAGGATGTGCGCTCCTTGGCCCTGCAAGCCTGTGTCATTGGCATAGATGAAGGACAGTTTGTGAGTAATCACCACTGCATTTGTAGCATGCCTCACGAGTGGTACATTGGTGATTGGCTCATTTTGATATTTGCATATTTGGACATAGATTGAGCCATCCTGATTTTTTTTTTTTTTTTTTTTTTTTACCCCTCTTCAGTTTCCTGACACCGTAGAGTTCTGTGAGGAAATGGCCAACCACGGCAAGATCATTATTGTTGCTGCCCTGGATGGCACGTTTCAGAGGAAGGTCTGTATTTGAAGAGTAAAGAGATGGAGAATGTCAAGTTTTCAAAATGTCACTTTGCTTTGGTCTGTTTGTCTGTTTGTCAGACGTCGCTCCAAGCACCAGCACCAAATGTAAGGGGTGGGGTGTGGATGCTGGGAAAAGAATAGTGATGCTCGTATGAAAAAAGATGCTCGTGGCTGAAAAAAAGCACAATAGCTTTATCAACTCACCATCTTGTTTTAGCACACTTTAGTGTTTATCAAGTCTAACAAAATGAAGACTTTTAATGATGGCCTCTCTCTCTGTTTAACTCTCTTCCTTCCAGCCATTTGGGAACATCCTAAACCTGGTGCCCCTGGCCGAAAGTGTGGTGAAGCTGAATGCCGTTTGCATGCAGTGCTACAAGGAGGCTGCCTACACTAAGAGACTTGGAGCTGAGAAGGAGGTAAGAGGACCAGAGAGGAGGAGGCATTAGTGCTCTCTGTGGATGACCTGTAGAAATCCATTTACAACTCATTCACACACTTGTGGAAGGGCTATGGGCTTTGCTGTTTGCAATAGTCCTGTCATAGAGCTGTAATTTGCATGATTTACAACATAATTTCCATGAATGTAAGCCACTTTGTATGAACCACATATCAGTATTTTAAGTTCAAACTAAAAAAATAAAAAAAACAAACCTTACTGTTACTGTGAAACCTTACAGTTAACTACACATCACTTATAACGGTTCAGAATTTCATTATTGAAAAGTGGCTGCCCATGTATAGCCATCCCTCATTTAGTATTCAGGAAGTTTTGTAACTTTATAAGTGGGAAAAATAGTCTTGTTGATTTATTACCATGCAGAATGCAAATGTGTGGGTTGGCACAGACAAGGAATTTCTTGTGTGAATTTCTTTAAAGCAACATTTGTGGAAATATGTTCATTTTCCATCTCCCCTCAAGTGAATTATATGAGCCATACCTTTCTCCTTTTCATCCAGTCCTTCTCTGTGTCTGGCAATACCACTTTTAGCTCCAAATTAGCATGT
>JASCQY010000068.1:1573061-1593061 GCA_030264315.1 Sardinella tawilis
CCCCCCACACACACACACACACACACACACACACAGCCCCCCTCCTCCTCCCTTCATTAGCAAAGGAATTATTACAGTTCCAACCGCGGAACAAAATTAGTGCAACCTTAATCTGGCCCCTAACCAGTACTGCCTCAGCTCAGTGGAACACAGGATGTGACGCGGCCTAGCAGTCAAGTGCATGCTTTGTCACTCCTTTGATGAAAAACAACAACTGAATAGCCGTGAATGAAAACAAGTTGTTTGTGCATTTTGAATGCCCAGGCGCCGTCATTTGAGGACTAAATGCGCTATTAACTAGACCTTGAAAGTGAATAATGAGGTGTGTAAGCTCTTGTACCACCAAACCAAAACAAGAGAAAAAAAGAAAACGAGACCAAATTGGAATGTGTACAGTGTCCCAATGTTCACCTGCTGAACTTGCCTAGCTGCTGACCTACTAAACTGCTTGCCTGCCTGCCCTACCTTCTTGTGACTGGCACCATGTTTAGCTGCAGAGACCTGGAGACTCACACAACTACAAGCACCTCTCTCTCTCCAACACACACACACACACACACAAATTGCAGCCTGTCACTGTGGTTACCATGAGGAAGGGGATGTGAGGGTACGGGAGCGGTAGCCCCATGATGGCCCCTTTATAGTTTTATAAGCCGATGTGGTGTGCATGTGTGATGAGTTTGATCTTTTCTTTGCTGTGTGTGTGTGTGTAAAAGAGAGGGAGAGAGGGAGTATGTAACTTTGGCCATCTCCCAGTTGTGGGAGAGAGATTGAGTTGAGAGACAGAGAGAGAGGAAGATGTGTGGCTTTTCAATAAAATTTGGGTGCCTTCATGTTAAGTCCAAAATTACTGTTTCCAACTTGCATGCGCAGTGCCATGTTAGGGGAGAGTGGATGAGTACCCCCCCTTACACACACACACACACACACACAAACACACACACATACACACACACACACACACACACACACAAGTCTTAGGGCTCTGGAATGTAAGGAATGTGGTGTGTGGCAGGGAAAGTATTGCAGTGAAACTTAAGAGAGATTGTAGGGGAGCGCCCTCTCTTCACTCACTCACTCACACTCACACACACACACACACACACACACACACACACACAGTTGCCCTTTTCGGTGTAGCTTACAATATGACAGAAGATCTACACACACAGGCATGGTTCTGCATGCTCACAACAAGCCTGGCATGAAACTACAACATTTCATGCAGCCAATCGCACGGTTTTCCGCATTGTGTTCACATGGTAACGTGCCAGTGACCTCCACTGCATTGAAG
Organism: Sardinella tawilis; assembly: GCA_030264315.1. Lineage (NCBI taxonomy): Eukaryota > Metazoa > Chordata > Actinopteri > Clupeiformes > Clupeidae > Sardinella > Sardinella tawilis. The sequence continues at coordinate 1,574,356 of JASCQY010000068.1, forward strand.
GAATCTGGTGACCCCATCATTAACCCCTGCCCCCACCCAAGAGAGCCTGCCAGAGGAAGAGGATGAGAACGAGGAAAAGGATGAGGACGGGCACCCGAGGCCAGTGAACTGCTTTAGCCTGGCCTGTGGGAGGCCTGTCTGCTGCCCCCCAGTGGCTCCCTGTAAAACTGCAGTCTAGTATTAGGGAGGTGAAGGAAGAGCTACAGGGCATTTGGAGTTTCTTTCTCACAGACGCATGTTGTCTGCCTGCCTCCGCCCGTCTCTCTCTCTCACTCACTGTCTCTGTGTGTGTGTCTCTCTCTCTCTCTCCTCTGACATATTGCTTCTTACTCTCTCAATCTCTCTTCCTCCCCCCCCCCCCCTCTCTCTCTCTCTCTTTCTTTCTCTATGCCTGTGTCCTCCCCCAGAGGTTTTTAGACTGAGAGTCAGCCAAGACCTCTAACACACATTCCCACAGGATCAAACAGCAACAATAACAACAAACACTCTAATGGCTGGTGTTGCGAAACTCCTCGAATATTTGTTTTCTGTGTCTGCGTCTGTGTGTGTGTGTGTGTGCGTGCGTGTGTGTGTGAGTGTGAGAGAGACAGACAGAGAGAGCGAGAGAGAGAGACAGCAATGGAACGCTGACAGCAGTTGCTTGCATCACCCTAAAAGAACTCAGTGTGACTGGCCAGAGAAATAGACAGCACAGCACACACATGTACCCCCCCCCCATCAATCTTTAACAATTATTCACTGATCCATTGATCAATTAAACGAGAAAATGAAAAAAAACACAGTATTCAGTAAATTGAACTTGCCTGATTTAAAGCAGTTGTGTCTACCAGTGCTGGTGAAGGCAGGCAGGCAGGCGGGGCCCAGTGGTGTGCGTTTGTGAGAGACGCTAATAAGAGACCCTCCAATAGGTTGAGGAGCTGGCCTATTGTACTGTGTGCGGATTGTTTCGTCTTGGGCTCCTCAGGGCAGGCCAGTGAGCTCTCTGGGAGCCACGGACGGACGCTCAGCCTCCACTAGAGCTCTGCTCAGTCCTCCCACTGGCTTCTCTACTGATCAGCCATTCAGTGACATACACACCTGGACAAACGAAAGCACTTCTCTGCAAGGGGAACTAATAAGAACAATAGCAACTAGCTGCATGTAGACGCCACCAAAGTTTGTGGCCTAGCAGGGTTTTTTTTTTTTTTTTTTTTTTATAGTTTTTGCACACATACACACACACACTCACATACACACACACTCACACACACTCATTCACTGAAACATACAGTAGGCATGATTTGTAATAGATCTGTCAGTTGTACTGCTTTGTGTTAATGTGCTGCCATGTGAGGTAAAACTCTCTCTCTCTCTCTCTCTCTGCTCAGATGATGATGTGGACCTGGAGGCCTTAGTGAATGATATGAACTCCTCGTTTGAGAGTCTATACTCCCACACGGACGCCTCCCCTCTCCTCCACAATGGACACACCCACATGCAGGGTCCCTATGGCAACCGTGGCCAGGCCCTGCCCCCCCAGCGCCCTCCGCCCCGCTCGCCAGGACAGAGACTCCGCCGCTCGCAGCCCATCCATGTGCATGCAGTCAGGTAATACACACACACACACACACACACATGCTGTACCAAGTATACTGTATATCGTAATTATTTTGATTAGAGTTTAAAGGGGAATTTCGGTCAATTTTAACATGAAATCCTACTGTTTGTGCTCACTTTTGTTATACCACATACAACAGCAGGATTTCATGTTAAAATGGACCGAAATTCCCCTTTAAGCAAGACTATGTAGTTTTTGGTATAAAACTAGTAGTAGTTTTTGGTGTAAAACTACAGTACCAAAACAAAGTTTAACATTCAGACACCCGCACACCCTTTGTTTATCGGCATAACCTACAATGTGACCCAAAGATCCACACGCACAGGCATGTTTTGTGATAAATGGCCAAGTTTTAACAGGCGTAAACTTTTTCTGCCCGCATGTCCACCTCTCTATCCTGGCTGAAAAGAGCATACAAATGCGTCACGTGACACATCTGCAAACTCACTTTTGCACGCAGAGCAAATGCAGACAAACTGATCCCATTGAAAGTGAGTTTATTCAGACTACACACACACACACACACACACACACACACACACACACACACACCGTGGTCTTCCCATTCTCAAACACATGTAGGTCAGAGGCTGCTCTGCTCACACATTGGGTGTCAGGAGGTCCACACATCCCCACTGCCGATGGGAGCCTGATGGTGAGAGTTGGGAGAGTTTGTCATAATTACCTCCTCCTCTCCTCCTCCTCCTCCTCCCCCTCTCCTCTCCTCTCCTTTCTTATCGTTTCATCTCCGCGGCGATGGGGGTGTTGAACTCCACGCTGACTCTCCCACAGGTTCACCCAGAGGTTTCGTTTCCATGGCAACGTGCGCATTTCACCCCAAACGCTCTCAGATATGCCAGATACAACTGGCCCCCCCCCCCCCCTTTTCTTTTCCCCAGTTCCTTTCTTCCATCTCTTTCTCTCTCTCTCTCTCTGTTTTTCTCTGTCTCTCCATCATTTGCTCTCCTTACATACAATTTCACGCTCTTCCCTTTCCCTTCTTCTTTTTCCTTTAGGCTGTAGCATGTTTGTCTGTTCCTGTTTTGCTGTTTTTCACCATCTCTCTCTTCTCTTTCTCTCTCTCTCACTCTCTTTCTCGCTCTCTCTCTCTTCTCTTCTCTCTCTCTCTTCTCTCTCTCTCTCGCTCTCTCTCTCTCCTCTCTCTCTCTCCTCTCTCTCTACCAATCATATTCTTGCTCTTGCTCTATCTCCTTCTCTTCACTCAAAGAGTTTTTTGCACTGATATTCGAGTTCACTCTGTCTGGTTTCTGTGTCAGAGAAGCTCTCATCTCGGATCATTATGCACCAGAGGTGTGTGTGTGTGTGTGCGTGTGTGTGTGTGTGTGGGGTGGGGGGAGAGGGAGAGAAGGAGCAGACAAAGCTAATGAAAGGCAGCGGCAGATGTGGTGCTGTGGCAGAGCTGCCTGCAGTCAGTCGAACAGCATTACTCAAAAACGGTCATGAACCCATAAATCTAACCCCAGCTGTGACACACACACACACACACACACACGCACATACACTCTCACACGCTCTCACACACACACACACACACATACATACACACACACACTCATACACACAGACGTCACTCCCAAACGGTCATGAACCCACAACCGTAGCCCCCAACTGAGCTGTAGTCTTTTAATATTCTCTTTAAACTGGAATAGATTTCCATTCATACAGCATCATTACCAGGAGCACACACACACACACACACACACACACACACACACACACACACACACACACACACACATATTCCCAGTCACGTCTGGGTTTCAGCTGAACCTGTTGTCAGGTAATCTCTCTCATCCTTGGCAATGCACTTGGCTGTTGAGATATTTTGACACGGCTGTCTTGTCTTGTCTGCATGTCAGCAGGAGTATCTGAGCGCCCTGCGTGTTTGGAGGTGGGGGTGGGGTGCGGGGACGGTTTAGGTGGGAGGGTGCTGTTCTCCCGTAACTGCTGTAATGTTATTCCTCCCAAGTGGGGATCAACTCCAGGTCACCATCACGGAAAAGTTCCTCCATTGCACCGGTGCATTTGGTTGCACAAATTGACACTTGATAAAATAACACAAGTGTTATCGCATTCTGTATTTATGTATGCAGTTTGGAGTTTGTGTTCTGAGCTGGGTCATGACCTTGCAGCAGAACTTTCTACTGGCCTCAGACTCTCAGAGACCAGTTTTGTTAGTCTGATGTTAAGTGTTTTTTCTTGTTTTTTTTTTTTAAAGGAGGATTTCTTTTATGTAAATAATAAAATGGGCAGTGTTGTACAGCACTATGCCTAGAGGCCATGAGAGAAATATCGGCGCGTTTAAACATTATTAGTATTTCGTATTCCTCTGTAATTTTAAACATCAATGTTCCTGCCGTTAATTACTGTGCTTACTTTTCCTCTGCTGCTTCGTCTGTTGATTTATGCAGACTGCACACGCACTACGCATTTCTCCCTCCCTTTTGAAAGAGTTCTGCAATATGAAACAATGGAAGGTCCTATTTCAGAAACTTTTGTCTGCCTCTTTCTCTCTCTCTCTCTCTCCCTCTGTGTGAGAGAGTAGCTGAGATGTGTGTGTTGATCGCCCCCTGCAGGAGACTTCAGGAAGAGGAGCACCAGGTCAGGCCAGCCTCCCTGCCGGCCATCCCAAACCCTTTCCCCGAGCTGTGCAGTCCCACTGGGTCTCCCATCCTCGACACGCTTCAGCAGAGCCAGGCTTCAGACACACACGTAAGAAAACACACACTCTGACACCCGCATGCAATCAGTATACGTGCACATCCACACAAGCTGTGCTGTCCACTGCACGGTCACTTGGTAAGCTTGGAGCAGCAGGTAGGATGGGCTTAAGCATAAACATAAACACTCTCTCTTAAACACACACACACGCACGCACACACACACACACACACACACACAGACACACACACACACACACACACACACATACTTTTACTATACCAACACACATGCACTCTCATGAACCCTGTGATGTCCTTAGAGATCATACACAAATGAATGATGTCCCACTGTCAGCATAGCATGTGACTGAGATAAGTCTTCTGTACATTGTGTGTCTGGTCCATGAAATAGCCAGTACTGTCGATGAACGCCCCTGTTCAGTGGTAAAGCACTCCAATAGTCAACTTGTATGAAAATATATCTTTTTAATCTATACAGTACATACACAGTACACTTAAAGCAAGAGCCGTAGTTCAGAGGGGTGCTATACCAAATATTTTTCGTCCCAGCTGTCTAATGCATGTTTACTGCGCACACATTTCACCCCAGGAGCACATTTACCATACTCCCTTTTGGCTGAGTGGCAGGCGTGAGGGTATTTCTGTATGAAATACAGTGAAGGCTTTTTGAAGTGATAACAAGTGTTGTGCCCAGTGCTCTTATTTCTTTCCTGTGCGTCCCACAGTCCCAGTTCCTCCAGCATTTTCTCCCTCATCTCCTCTTAATACAGGGCATTTAAACAACACTGAATTGTCCTTATCTTAAGAAACTAAGCAGATGTTCGAGGCTTACTAGCATGCAAAATAAAGGTAGTGATAACATTAACTGTGTGATAAAACAAAGTTCTACCACTTGTCAAATGATCTTGCAACATGGCCAGGTAAGTTGCAGCTTACATAAAGTATGCAATACAGTGCGACTTTCACTTTTTCGTTTGCATTTAATTGCGATTAACAACTTAAAGTGTGCTTAATCTTAATCAAATTAAAAGATGTTTAATTAAAAAAACAAATAGTTTGACAGCCCTACAAATAAAGGATTTTCATAGACATGTAAGCACACTACTATTGCAACTATTGCCATCAACGCACACACACACACACACACACACACCGTACACCCTGCACTGCCCTCTTGTTAAGTAAGAGGCTGACTGTGTCAGTCTGCTTTATACTTGGGTCCCTTTCAGCCCCACAAGCTTTCATGTTGCTCTGAACCCTGTTTAATGTCCGCTTTGGGCCCGCATTGCGGTACCAATACATTCACGATGGAAAATTCTCTGTGTTTCCGTCTTCTTTCACAACAGATCCAGGGTTGGGTATTTCACCCAAGATGTCCTTTTGTTGTATATAAACCTTGCAATGTGTTTATCCCGTGGCTCTCCAGTGTTTGAAAGAGAGCTCTGCAGGGTCACTGGGTGGCGTGACCGTGGCTCGCCCCAAGGCTTCTCACGCTCACAGCCTACTGCTGAAATCACTTGCATTTCTTGAGCAAGAAGGAAAGAGCAGTGGTGCCACAGTGCAGACAAGCTAAGGGAGTGTGTTGGTGGACTTGGTGTGTGGAGTGTGTGTGTGTGTGTGTGTGTGTGTGTGTGTGCGTGCACATGGGCATTACAGAGAGAAAGGAGAGTCTTTGTGCGTGCGTGTGTGCTACTTTGCATACAAGCATGCATGTGTGTGTGTTTGCATGTGCGTGTGTGTGTGTGTGTGTGTGTGTGTGTGTGCGCATGTGTTCCAGATCCAAGAGACATGGGTGGGATCTCCACTCATGTCTGTCTTCAACTGTAGAACTGTGAAATAGCTTGCTCTCACAGACACACACACACACACACACACACACACTGAGAATGAGAATAAAAGAGGGATCAGTGTGTAGAGTCAAGTAATCTCTGTCTGAATTGGGTTTATGAACTGAGGAGGTGCATGCCCTGCCATTGCCTTCATGATGGTGTGTGTGTGTGTGTGTGTGTGTCTCTGTGTCTGCGAGTGTGAGTGTTTCTTGGCTAGGGTAAAGTCTAAATAAATATTGTCTGGAGAGAAGCAGTGAGATGTGAAATCAGTGTTCCTTTGGATAAAGGGGCCGAGTGGTTTTTGGTGTGGAATAAACTGGCGTGATTAGTCATCGTCACACACACACACACACACACACACACACACTTGCATGCTGTTTTAACATTGGCTGCTATGTAGTGTTTACAGTTCCTATTGTTTTTGGCTTGAAGTGAGCACTGCAGAGATTACACAACTAGCGGGTTCTTCAAAGGTTATCTCATAATGTATGCCTTTTTTCCTGCTCCCTGTCATCACACACACACACACACACACACACACACACACACACACACACACACACACACACACACACACACACAGAGAGAGAGACATACACGCAAGGACTCCTGAATGTGCATAAACGGGCACAAGTTCACATACTCGCACTCTAAATACACACGCACACATACTGAGATAAATGGATTCTGAATCCAAACAAATTATCCGTGGAAACAGTTTGAGATTGTGTTGAGATTGTGTTACGTAAGACATTGTGTGTGTGTGTGTGTGCGTGAGTGAGTGTGTGTGTCTTTCTGAGATGCTCTGGACAGACCCTTGTTCCTTCCCAGCCCACCTTGTCCTCTGAAATCGGCAGACTGTTTCCGTCCCGAGTGCCTCGGTTTCCCTTTTCACACGGCCGCGTCTCCGTGGAGATGCGCCAAGGCCTCCGAGCCCCTTCCTTCCTGCGGCAGATGCTATCGGCCGCGTTCCCACAATCCCCACGCCTGTCCGTCACACCCAGCCCTCCAAACAAGCGGCTATTTATGCACCTCTGTCACACGCAGCTCTCAATGCCACAGCCTCCTCAGGGACACCGAGTGGCACTTCTCAAGAACTGTGTCTGTCCCCAACAAGTTCCATTCTTAGAAGTAGAAGTGTGTGTGTGTGTATGTTTGTTCGTGTGTGTGTGTGTGTTTGTTCGTTCGTGTGTGTGTGTGTGTTTGTTCGTTCGTGTGTGTGTGTGTGTTTGTTTGTTTGTTCGTGTGTGTGTTTGGGGAGTGGGGGGTGGGCTTGGTCAAGGCCCAGACATAACCCCTTTGCGTGATGACCCTCAGGTGGCAGACTTGATCTTGTGATCTGTCAAAAGTGTTAGCGTGTCTGGTGTGTGTGGTGTTGTTGTTGCTATTTTGGGCTGTGTGTGAATCGGACACTTTGTTCATTTATAGTGTTTCTGCCTTTGGGCCCTAGTGGCTGGCTGGCCCTACTGTCTGTCTCTGTCTCTCTTCTGATGGATGTGTGTGTGTGTGTTTGTTTGAGGGGTTCTCGACTCTTAATAATGTCTCAGCTCTTAATACACCCCAGTGCAATAAACACACTCCTGTCCTGCATTAGAGACAGCTTCACACATGAGGGGCTTTGCCTCACTCCATCTTACAGTACAGTGCCTTGCACTTTCTCTGGCACCCCCAACCTCTGTGACACTCTGTGTGTGTGTGTGTGTGTGTTCCAGGAACAGTCCTGCGTTTCTCATAATCACATCCACATGCGGTGTGGTGCAGCCTCTGGCCGGAACCTGCTCACGCTTACCCGAAAGAGCGCAAAGAGAATCATAAATCACATGCTGATACACTCCAATAGCACTTTGAACACACACACACACACACACACACACAGATAGACAGACACTTGGACTCTTTGACAGACACACACACACACATACTTGCATGAACAGACAGACACATGGTGAATTCCAGTAAACCTTGCCGAAGGAGTTATTAACTCTTCTTAAAATGTGGTCTGCTCACACTCAAGTCTAACTAAATTCATGCTGCATGTACAGTATGTCTTTATCTGTGATGTGTCTGCTTTGTGTGTGTGTGTGTGTGTGTGTGTGTGTGTGTGTGTGTGTGTGTACGTGCGTGCGTGCGCTTGTGACTGTGGCCTCCATGTGAGTATGTATGTATGTTTGTGTGTGTGTGTGCTTGTGACTGTGGCATCATGTGACCATCTGACAGATGTATTTTAGGCCCTGAAGCCGTTTCAGGAGCTGGCCCACCAGTCTATGTAGTCACAAAGGGACACATGCGGACACAAACACACAGAGCACTGAGTCATTCATGCACATCACACACTGATAACTTTGAAAGCCTCAGTTCACCCTATACACACCCACCCCCCACCCCCCTTTATCCCATGCGAGGCTCCGTGTTTCTGTACACACAATACTGCATGTGCTTTACTCCATGTGCTACGCTGGAAATGCACCGGTGTACCTGTACATGCACTAGAGCCCACATCCCTCACTAGAGCGCACATCCCTCACTAGAGCCCACATCCCTCACTAGAGCCCACATCCCTCACTAGAGCCCACATGCCTCACTAGAGCACACGTCCCTCACTAGAGCACACATCCCTCACTAGATCACACATGCCTCACTAGAGCCCACATCCCTCACTAGAGCACACATTCCTCACTAGAGCACACATCCCTCACTAGAGCACACATCCCTCACTAGAGCACACATCCCTCACTAGAGCACACATCCCTCACTAGAGCACACATGCCTCACTAGAGCACACATCCCTCACTAGAGCACACATCCCTCACTAGAGCACACATCCCTCACTAGAGCACACATGCCTCACTAGAGCACACATGCCTCACTAGAGCACACATCCCTCACTAGAGCGCACATCCCTCACTAGAGCGCACATCCCTCACTAGAGCGCACATCCCTCACTAGATCGCACATCCCTCACTAGATCGCACATCCCTCACTAGATCGCACATCCCTCACTAGATCGCACATGCCTCACTAGAGCGCACATGCCTCACTAGAGCGCACATCCCTGACTAGATCACACATCCCTCACTAGAGCACACATCCCTCACTAGAGCCCACATCCCTCACTAGATCACACATCCCTCACTAGATCACACATCCCTCACTAGAGCACCCATGCCTCACTAGAGCACACATGCCTCACTGCTCCCTGATGTGCAGTCTCACACAAGTTGAAGTACAAGTAGCCTGGCTTTCGCGACAAAAGTTACTACGAATTCCTAGTCTGGCCAATCTCACATACTAACCGCCTTCTGAGAGGCTGAATCTAATGTAAACTTGTTAAGCCTGCCTCCTTAATCCTGGAGTGAAAGCTCGCTTCTCATTGGTGGCTGGGATTTCAGGCATTGGAAAAGCCGTAAATAGGCAGGCCGGCCATACTGAATTGATAGCGAAATGTTGTGCAGCGTAGGACATACAGTTGGAAGTATGGGTGAACCCAGGCTATCACAGAAGCTGTGTTCACTTGTAATTCTTCATACGGTACGAATAGGTTTCTCCTTTGAGCCCCTACACCTACAAGCCTCATTATCCCATCCACTGGGCTGCGTCAGGCCTCTGCTTTGCCCCACCCCAATCCATCCTCTTTCCCCCAGCGATGACTGAACTGCACCAGTAGCCACCTGGCACAGGATAGGAAGCCTCCACGGGCCTGTCTGCCGCGCCTGCCTGCCTGCCACGTGGGCTCTCTCCATCCATTTATTCTGTCTCTCTCTCTCTCCCTCTCTCTCCCTCTCTCTCCCTTCCTCCCGCCCAGCAAACTTCAGTGGGCTTCAGGCCTGTTAACACACACGGGTCCTTTAATGGAGCTTCAGTGTAAAATGGTTTTGCCGTTCTGGATGCTCTGTCACTTTTATAGTCTGTGTAATTGGGTGGCCCCTCTCCAGTTTTTTTCTGTGTGTGGAGGGGTGGGGGTACCATCCTTCTGATCTACTTCTTCAGGTCATCTAGAGGCACTGTGGTAGTTAATCTTGTACAGTGAAAGAGTGGAGAGAAATATGTGCTCACTCACACCCACAATTCTTCACCATTTCCATCCTCAGTAGAAGGGCGGAGGTGTGAGTGTGTGTATGTGCGAGACGGGACTCGGCCAAGTTGTGTGTTTAATGGGTTAGCAGGGGTGAGGGGTTAGAGGAGTCTAGCTCCTCGCTAGACTTCAAAGCTAAACTGGATTAAAACTCTGGCTGCTTCAGAGAGTGCTCAGGCGCTCCCTCGCTCTCTCTGTTACCTGTGCGGGCATGCGCACACACACACACACACACACACACACACACACACACACAGACACTTAGAAACAGGCACACAAACTTAGAAACACACAAGCATACTCGTATGCTACTTTTCGCAGCATGTGAAATATGTGTGTGTGGGATCTACGGAATTATAGTGAATTTCACTCTGCAATTCGTCAGAATTTTTGACTGGAGGACAGATACTGGCCTTCAGGCACCCACCCACAAACACACACACACTCACACACACACACCCACAAACACACACACTCACACACACACACACACACATACAGAAAGAGAGAGAGAGAGAGAATGAGTCACTTCCTTTTGTGGCCAGTCAGTCAGTCAGGCCCTGAGCAGGCACGGCAACTGGAGGGTCAGGGGGGAGGACAGGCTACTGATAGAGGAGGGCTGGCCTGAAGAACAGACTGTGAGCTCACAGCCTTCCGAACTCCGTGGCCCAGCGATCACATCGCGCATGGCCCTGCTTGACCCTCTCTCTCTCTCTCTCTCTCTCTCTCTTTCTCCATCATGTTCTTTCTCTTTCTAGCCATCATGGTCTCTCTCTATCTCTCAATAGTGCTCTCTCTTCTCCCTCTCTCTCTCTCTCTCTCTCTCTCTCTGGCCATCATGTTCTCTCGCTCCATCCCCTCCCATCCCGCCTCCCTCCCTCTGAACATGGCGGTGTGGTCTGCGCTAAAGTTACAGAGGCATGTTGTGAAATAAAAGATGACTGCTCAAAGTCACACAAACTATGTGTGTGTCTTCATGTGCATTTCTCAGACTTGTGGTGATGTCGCTCAGACTGCCGTTTCTCAATCCATCGCCTTCAGGGACTCTTACTTTCTCACACACACAAACACACGTAAACACACTCACACACACACAGAGTTGTAGTTGTATGAAATGAATTATGATCCCCTCACCTAAGTCATGTGTATAGTTCACAGCCTTTTCATTATGAGAAGTAGGTAATAAATTAGTTCAGCACCATGTCTTCTGACACAACCCAGTCATTTCAACAGCAATAATTTATTTAATTGATTAAGATTAATGGTTGGTGTCTGTGTGTGTTTGTGTCTACAATGGTTTGTGCGTGCGTGCGTGTGTATGCGTACGTGTGTGTGTGTGTGTGTGTGTGTGTTTATATTGGCATAGTTCTGCAGGTCCCAGACAGGATTACTCTCTCTGCCTCCAGCTGTAGTTCAGGAATCTCACAAAACGTTCATATCTCTCTCTCTTGCCCACTTTCGATCCAAGTGCATAGGGCTGTCACCCTCATGGAATTTTAGTTACCATCAGTCTTCTTTCTCCGTTCATTCTATGCCATCTTTATTGTGTGAGACCAAACATGGGCTGATTCCCCTTCAGACGTGCTATGATTTGACATTTCAATTCACCCCACGAATGTGTTTACGCCAGTTGGCCCTCAGGCCCAAACCAATACAATACAGAGAAGATGTGAGAGATAATGAGGTACATATACAAAAGCCTTTATTATTGAAATGTACAAGAAAATGACTACTGTTTGTACAGCTGACACCTACAGTACAGTATGTAGGTAATAGTAATAGGAATCACCATGACCGTATTCTTGTCATCCACAAACACAGTCCATAATGCTGTTGAGGGGTTGATAGATTACAGGCATGAAATATCAACATGTTGAACTTTCCTGGTTGGAACGCAAAAATGTATGGTGTTCAAGCACTTTTTCAGAAATGTTTCTTTAAAGTCCGGGTACAGTTAGAATCAATATGTGTTCAGAGCTTGTCATACCACAGAACAGTGTATTGTTATTCACCCTGCCAACTTTGAGGGTTTAAAAAAATTGTCAAATATTTGAAATTGGGGACCACGGGACTGTAACGTTAGCAGAGCCCGGGTTCTCTGACTAGCTAAGTTAGCTTGCTGACCACAGTTCATTCATTTTAGTTTCAACCTAACGTCACACTGATGCATTCCTATAATGATCACTGCTCTGTTCTACCATGAGCCAAACAGTTTCTAATGTAGACACTTGACAGTAGTTGGTTACTCTATTAAACTGAGATGCCCTGAGAGCTGTGACTTGTTGACCATGATTCACTTCATGGTACATGCAGATTTGAAATAATCCCCGTTGAAGCCTGACATAATGCACTGTCAGAATCTCTCCACCGCTTTTGCATACAACAAAGCAACGTGACAAACAGCAGTGGTTGTGTCTATGAGCATAGTTATTAAATGTTAAAGGACTTATCATGTCTTGATAAGTTACATAGCTAGTAGGCTAGCGGCTAACAGTGTTGCCCACCTTCAGTTTGTGTGAAATGTTTGTTTGGCTAGATGTGAAATAAGCATTCCTCCTTACAAAGATAATGCTCATAACAATAAATAATGACTGATCTTATGTTGATTCTCATGACATTTCTGCGAAGTTGACAAAATAATAATGTTGAGGCCAGCAAGATTGATAAGAGACCCAGGCAGGCTAGTTAACCTTGTTTAGCTAAGCTAGCTGCACTGCAAGCCAGCTAAAGCAAAGACTCAAAAGCCAGCACACTCAAAGTTTTTATACAGCAGGAGGGATTATGCAAATAGGCCATGCTTACACAAGCATACCATGCTTTCAGACCCACCCATTAAATCCGAGACACAGAAATGTTTCACACCTTTGTGAAGCCTACAGTGTAGCTCCTCAATTACACAATACATGATTGAATGGTTTTTTACACATATTAAGGAAGACATTTATGATCCACGTCTTTAGAAGAAAATGACTGATTTTGATTCACCCCGACTTTAATGAAACACCCAATTTTAACCATCGCTGTCCAGCTTGTTGCAAACATCTCAACTGAAGACTAGAGAGTGGTCATAGGATAGATGAGGCTTGCAAAGGTTACAGTTCTCAAAAAGTCACTCCTTGGGCATCTGGTTTCCTTATCTCTTGATCTGGCGTTCACTTTGGCGTGTCCTCCACCGCGCTAGTTTATCTCACTTCACAGCATCTCTGATCAGTATCACTGCTATTGTGTTGCTCTCTCTCTCTCTCGCTCTCTCTCTCTCTTGCACTTTCTTGCACTCCATCTCTCACTCTCACAATTTTCCCTCTCCCTGTGTCTCCCTCCCTCTTTCTCTTTTTCTCTCTCTCTCTCTCTCTCTCTCTCTCTCTCTCTCTCTGATTCACACACAGATGGGAATCCCAGGAGCAATCAAGAGAGTGTAGGCGAGCGTAGGTGTGTTGGCTGTGTTTCAGTCCTTGGATTAGCAAGATTGTGTGTGTGTGTGTGTATGTGTATGCGTATGCGTGTGTGCGCGTGTGTGTGTGTGTGTTTGAGTTAGAGAGAGGGTCGCCTGGGTTTTTTCCACTGGCACTAGTGGCTACTCTGAGCCAAGGTGTACCAGGTTTCGATTATGAGTGTGGCAACACGGGGCTGTACTCGCCCCCCCTTTCTTTTTTCTTTTTTTGGGGGGGGGGGCTGGTCCACCTCCACAGGCACTGAGTGAAACGACCTGCTCTTTTACGATTAGCTTAGTCATTAATCACAGCTTCAGTCTAGTTGGAGACTACTACCAGAGTAGTGAGATGGCTCCAGGTTTGCTCCATCGAAAGAATAAACTCTTTAAGAATCTTAAAGGAATAAGACGCCCAACCATGAAATTAAGTCAGTCTTGGTCACCCCCAGACTTAAAGCTGCAAAAAAAAAATCTGGTTAAGAAACGCCTGGACGGATTTTAACCAGGTTTTTTTCACCGTTTAAATCTGGGGGTGACCGAGACTGACTTAATTTCATGTTTGGATGTCTTATTCCTTTAAGTCTTAAGTTTTAAACTCCCATGTTTCTTTGTTTCTTTGTTGAATCTTGTAGTCAGGCTGGGCAAGACTTTTCATAGAGGGATATATTTTCTCAAAGGCAGAAAATGGGAGGCCCAGGTGATAACCGAAACACACACACTAAAATGCGACGGTTGGACAGACTAAGTGAGGCATGGCCACATGCTCTGATGAACTATGCCAACTTGGCCGTAGAGAGAGGGAGAAGATGGGCGAGGAAGACGAAGAAGAAGTCGTCTCTGTCCAGGGAACCATTAACTCCGCAGTTACCCAAAGGGGGTAGACACTTGAATTCTGTGAAACACTTGTGATGGTTTTGCGGTGTGTGTGTGTGTGTGTGTGTGTGTGTGTGTGTGTGCTCTCACTTAAATATGTCCGCTAGTACACCAGAACTGATTAGTCATGGAAGATTATTAGCACAAAATACACACTCACACACACACACACACACATACAAAGAGTAGGACGGTGCGCAGTGTTCCGATGTCAGAGCCCTCTGTGTTCCAGTGCACTGGCCTGGTCTGACCTCACTCAAGCCTTGTGCGTTGCCATGGGAATGCGCTTGTGACCCGCAATGAAGGAAAGGTCGTGTTGTAGAGGGCATGTCATTAACCTCGCTGATGAGGCGCCACATAGGTCATGGGTCAATCTCAGGGCAGGGCCTGCTACAGGAAGGACACTCAGAATTGGTGTGTGTGTGTGTGCGTGTGCGTGTGTGTGCGTGTGTGTCTTTGTATCATTGGTATCAGAGGAGAAGTCATAAATTCCAATCGATGTCTTGCTGGTTTTTATTTTATGCGTTGCTTTACTTTTAAAGTGGTGGTGTGATAGGGCTGGGTGGGTCTAGGTTTGTTGTTGTATGTTTGTCTTATGTCAAAATGCAATAAAAAGACTTTCGATTCCAATCGAGGCCCAGTTCTTGTGCAGGCGTGACTGTGGCCCAGCCATGGTCTTCATAGACATGGTCCACGGCTAGCTAACAATAGGTAGAGGCCTTGTCAGGTTTAGACCTCTTTCTCTCTCTCTTCTCCCTCCTGTCATATTTGGAGTCCAGTTACAAGGAGACGGGAGAACGTTTTTCCCTCCCCCTTCTTCTCCTCTCCTCTCCTCTTTTCATCTGCGCGTTTGGCTCGGCACGTAGCACTCAGCTGACGACCAGCTGCACGCAATACTGAGCTTCTCAAATCTCATTTTTCTCTCGTCCTCCCTCTCTCTTTCTCTCCCTCACCCTCCCCTTCTTTCTGATGCTATCTCGTCCTGCTCTCCGTCTCTCTCTCTCTCTCTCTCTCTCTCTCTCTCTCTCTCCCTCTGTCTCTCTCTCTGCTTCTCTTTCTCTCACACACTCACAAAAGCACAGACACACACACACACACACACACACACACACACACTCTATCTCGTTCTCGTTCTCACTCACACTCTCTCTCTCTTTCTCTCTTTCACTCTCGCTCTCTGATGCCCCCCCCCCCAATTTCAGTCCTACTCTCAGTATCTTTCCAGCGGGGCAGGAGAGAGTGGCTTCCCTGTTGGGAAGCTGAGGTTAGTCTGGGTTAGAATGGCCCATCTGTAGTTCCATGCCCCAGGCCATCCCTCTTGTCTCTCCCACTGGGTCCTGCTCGCTGCTTGTGCTTGTCTGGCTTGCTGTGGGACCAGCCCCGCTGCCAGTCGCTTCCTTTTGCACGTGTGCCCCCTCCGCTTGCTTCGCTTCCACCATGTGTTCACATCCTCTCCCAGGCTCTGGGATAGTTAGTTAGTCAGACGTGTGCAGTTTTGGGCTTTTACCGACTTTTGCTTAAACATGCCAGCATTCCTCCTAGACAAGCTGTTGGCTTTTAGTGGTATTCTGTGTTTCTTTGAGATGATAAGAAACGGGACACGTTGGACAGCTTTAACCAAAAAAGCTCCTGAAGGTGTAGATGAAGTATGGAATCATATCTTTCATATAAGATATTGTGCATTTATCATAGTTCATCATTTAAAGCCCTTACATGGGCACGGACATGGAGTTGTGTACTTGTACTGTAGCTGTGTACGGACAACTTGTGGACTTACATTTCAATTAATGTAATTGTTTGGTAGTACAATAATCTAATATTTTATTGTTGATCTTATTGGTCTCACTGCTCTAGGTCTTGTCCAACACATTTCAGTGTAATATTGACCTTGCGTTGACATACAGTAATCGCAGATAATTCTCTTTCGAAAAAATCTGTGTGTGTCTGTGTTTATTTTGTTGTGGGTGTGTTTTGGTGGTGGGTGGGTGTACCGTATGTGGTGAGTGCAGGGGGTGTTTTTGTAAGTTTGAGGATAGCCCTAATGCGGCTAAGTCCCAGCCCACAGCTGAGGAGGAGACAGACTGTACTGTACCTTTCCCGTCCCTCCTGCAATAACATCAGCATTCTTTACAATGAGCTGGGATTACCCTCAACCCCCCCACACCTCCCCACCCCCCACATGGGCACACACACACACACACACACACTCTTACACACACACACACGCACACACACGCACACACACACACACACACACTTTCACACGTGTATCCATACACTGGCTCACATTTTCAATTTGTTTTCACTTTTCATTCCCCCACTGTCTGTGCATGGTGTGGAGTACCATAACATTTACTCCATTGCTCCATCAAGCCCCTACTATTCCTCACGCATCTCCTCTCTCTCTCGCCCTCATTCTCTTTCTCTATCCCTCCTTCTCTCCCTCCCTCCCTCCCTCCCTCTGTCTGTGTTATTCTCTCCACTCCTGGTTCTCTCCTCTTTGGAGAGTGTGAGCACCATGGCTGATATGATCAAAAGGCTCTTTATCCTCTCACAGCATGTAACAATGCTCAGATCCTCTGGCTGACTTGCTCTCTCTTGCACTCTTAAATCACATGAAATTCAGTCAAATAGCGCTTTATTGGCGTGAATGAATTGTTCCATTGTTACCGATAGATTATGAAGAGTGACTAACATTACAAGCAAAACAAATAAAAGCGATAACGATTGCGCTTCACGTCGAATGCAAAGAGGCCAAATGCAAATCAGTTTTCTCTTGAATAATTCTCTCATAAACACACTCATGTAAGATCTTTCGTTCTCATTCTCTCTCTCTCTCTCGCTTACGCACACATACACACACACTAACATCCAGGTTTCTGTTTAGCGAGCACTTTTCTCCAGCGCTCTGTCCCTGGCCCATATTTTGATAGGGGTTAGTGAGGGGGGTTAGTTCCATGAAACCCTCAGCCCACAGCTGATGACGGAGGTTTTCAGAGTTTGTCACTCTGTCTGTGTGGGCTGTAATCCTGTATTTACACAATACACACAACATTTCTGAGACCACACCAATAGTCTCCTTCTTCCTCTTTCTCTCTCTCTCTCTCTCTCTCTTTCTCTCTCTCTCTCTCTCTCTCTCTCTCTGTCTCTCTCTGTCTTTCTCTCGCTGGATCTTGGTCTCACACCTGATTTTCCCCTCTCTGCTTTTCTTATTTTTCTCTCTCGGACTTCTGAGTTCTTGTTTAAAACACGCCGCCAAGATCAGCAAGAGGGGGAAGCCATTTGAAGGGGTCAGTGTAATTAGGTGGAGATGTGTTGGTGTCAGGCACAACCAATCAAATGTTCAATAAATTTAAATAAAGACCTTTTCATGGGATTACCATGACAACATCCATAGATTTTTATATCTACTGTATGATAACATCACACAGTGTCACTTCAGACAAAAAGTTGATAAAGACCGCCTTTAAGATGCCTTTGCATTCTAAGTATCCGCTTTATCATTAAACTGACCTCAAACAATGGGAATGAAAATCATTCCGATGCCTAAATACCTGCCGTGTTACAGCCGTGCTTTGTGTGCTAGTTGAGATGGCTCTTTAATTTGGAGAATGGGCTGAAAACAGTTGATGTATCGATTGGTTTTGTCTGATTATTGGTGGGAATTGTCCAGAGCCCTAGAGATGTTGATAGTTCTGATGTTTCAAAACAAACAAAGAGGGGATGGAGGACGTCAACGAAGTTTTGAAAATTACAAAACAAACTTTCACTGGCAAATCTGAGTGCGGTGAGACTTGAGTAGCCTGAGGCGTGTGAACTCCATCCATGAACCTGTCAGCAGGAGCTCCAAGGGAGTTTGAGAACGGTTTGATTAACCTTTCAACCGAACCGGGCCCCAATTGTTTTTGGACCAGTTTTGCTCCGAGGGCTATTTATTTGAATTCACTGAATATTAGTGATAGGCTTTCCATCACAAATGCATTCACTTCACCACAGATCAGCGCAATGCAACACAGTATGGCTATTCATACCCAGCCGTGAGCATGTGCCCCTCTCAGCCCTATCAAACCAAAGCAGAATCTGTCTGGCATGCGTGATCTGTCTCCTGCTCTTCTCAGTCTCCGTCTCCTTTGCTGTCCTCCGCATCTGTCTCTCTCCACACATCCAGCCCATGTCAATAATTGATCAGATAGCCTCAGC
>JASCQY010000068.1:1621757-1632535 GCA_030264315.1 Sardinella tawilis
ATTTTAAGCCCAAACCCACCCGAACCTGTCGGGTCCCATCGGGTCCCGTCGGGCTCGGGCAAAGATTTCCAGCTCTAAGGCAAGGTTTAAAAGGCAGAAAACTACAAAAATGTCAATACAATCAGATGAGAACCATATAGGCTACTCATCCAGTCATGACCGCAATCTGATACTGGCCTCACAAATCTAGGCCTATGAGCAGATGTTTAAAGTGCACACAGTCAAATTGCCATGAGGAGTCAAGTGATGCAGAGGACTGTACAAGCAAGGGTATATTATTATTACAGACCTACACACCATTTACCAGTAGCCATGGCCTCACCTCTCCTGCTCCACACCCCCACCCACTACCACTGATTTTGGGCACAAAAAGACATTGGAAACATTTTGCAATGTGCATACTTCAGTTTAGATACTTCTGCCTTCACCCATGTTTTCTCTTTCCTCGGGCAAATAGCCACGCTGCATGCATCATCTACAGTAGTCTACTACTCCAAGGCAACTCTGGCAAAGATGGAAAACAGACTCTCTCCATTGATGGCTCCAACATTGCCTGCTCCAGCAAAGTCACAAGTCTTGGTGTTGTACTGGACAGCACACTTTCCTTTGATGCCCATATCAACAGTGTATCACGCAGTGCCTTTTTTCATCTCCATAACATTGCAACACTGCGCCCTTCCCTCAGTCAGCAGAGTGCAGAAGTTCTAGTAAAGGCCTATGTAACATCCCACATTGATTACTGCTACTCCAGCTTCTCTGGTATACCACATAAATCACTCCACCACCTCCAAATAATCCAGAACTTTGTAGCCAAGATAGTAGCAGGCACAAAATAAACAAGCCATATAACACCTGTACTGTTACTCTACACTGGCTACCAGTTAGGCTACCCAAAGAGCAGAGTTTAAGATCCTACTGCTGGCATATACAGTAAGGCTCTGCATAACCTTGCTCCCGACTACACCACCAACCTCCTGGTGAGTTACACCCCTACCCGGTCTTTTCGATCCTCATCAGATGGTCTGCCCAAGGTGCCCAAGATGAACCTCAGCAGCATGGGGGAGAGAGCGTTTCCCCATACAGCCCCTAAGCTATGGAACTCACTACCAAGTGACATCAGACAGTGTGAATCCACAGCTCAGTTTAAAAAGGAACTGAAGACTATTCAGACTATTCAGACTAGGTCTATAATATGGCACTATGGACTCTTTATTTTTATATATATTTATTATTTTTTTTGTCTCTAAAATGGCCTTGGGTGTCCTGAAAGGCGTTTTTTTGTATTTGAAATAAAATGTGTTATTATCATTATCATTAGGCCTATTATTATTATTATTATTATTATTACTATTATTATTATATCACTCCTAGTAAACAATGCGGTCTCCTGACTTCGCTGCACAAAATGTTGGTAGCGCAGAAAAAGTCCGAAAAAATGTTATAGGCCTATGTTATTTCGTTGCCGCAAAATGTAACGAAATTACAGTAACATTGTAGGCCTACTTTGTAAAATCTGTAAAAACTTCTAAGCAATACGTCATAATATATTATTACGTCTACAGTAGAATGGTATAAAAAGCCGCGTGCATCTCCATAAATGTCATTCTGTGCTAAAGAGAAATAGAAAGAAGACGAGAGAGAGAGAGAGAGAGAGAGAGAGAGAGAGAGATAGAGAGAGAGAGAAGACAGGACCTCGATAAATCTTCACGACAATAAGTCACAATGCCCAGGGCCAGAAGGAACAGGCCTTTGCCGTACAGTCGCCGGACTGAACGCTCCACTTCAGCATGTGCTGACTTGGAGGCTTTGATGAGAGAGAACAACCGGATCGCCTCGTCACTCATGCCGGCTGAGACACCGCCAATCGAGACAGCCTACTTCCCCTACATTCTGTGGAATGTGGTGGAGAATGACGACCATCGGTCCATCTGGTGGAGCGCCGATGGAACTGCCATGGTAATGCATAAGAGGCTGTTCATCACCGAAATCCTTGACAAGGACAAGATCGAGCACATGTTTGGCGCATGCTGCATCAATCGCTTCATTAGGCAGCTCGACCTGTATGGATTCACTACAATTGGGTTTGACGAGGAAAAACATAGAAATCCATCAGGCATGGCCATCACTGCCGAGCAGGTCAAGGTAGGCCAACACATCATAGCACTTATACAATCTTCACTTAAACAAAATTATTCTGTTTATATTGAAAAAAATATATATTTTCATTATTCAGGCAGGATAATTTCTCTTTTTCCGCCCTATAGGTGTTTACCCATCCTTGCCTGGTCAAGAATGCCAGGCACCTCCTGTCTCAGATGAGGCGGCGCATGGTGACCACCGCTGCTGCAACCTCCCCAGTGCCCGAGGCTCTTCTGAGAGACCTGGCAGTGCCTAGCTGGATGTTGTCCCCCAGGTTTGGCTTCAGTCCAGAGGAGGTGATTGTGCTGGAACAGGCGAGGGCTTTCCTGAGTGAGGAAAGAGTGGTCCAGGCCCTGCAGCCTGTGGTGAACCACGGACGGACCCACATGGACCCCCAGACCCTTGGCCTCACCATCTTGCTGGCTACTTTACTCCACCCGGCCTTCAGTGGGATGGATGACAGATGAATGTCCGCAGCTCCATCACATGAGAGTTAGACGTCATTTCCCTTTGACTTTGTGCAATAAATTTCAAAGGTGAAATATGCCTTTTGATTTTATTTTCTTACTCATAACAGCTTAAGTCAAACTGGCAGGAAATTGTCACTTCACTGTAAGTAATAAGGAGTAGGAACATATTTGCATATAGGCCACTTAAAGAATAAAAAGACATAAAAATGTGGACATTTATTGGAATTATGAAACAAAAAGAATGCATAATCACACATTGTGAAATACTTGCCTGGGCTCCACCCACCGTGGAGGCAGGCCTAACAAGTTTACAGTAGATTCTACCTCTCGCGGTTAGTACATGAGATTGGCCAGACTAAGCTTGTATGAGCTTTTGTCAAGAAAGCCAGACTAGTGAAATACTACTAGTGGAATAGACTTTTATTTATAAATAAATAAATGAATGAATGAATGAATAAATAATCATTTGGGACAACCCCACAGAGAAATTGTGTCATCTAGACTGAAATTGATGGTGGTTGGATGAGAAGTGTACACATTTCACTCTGACAACCTATTGGCTTGTATCCATTCCATCTGCACATGACACTAATCACATCACACTCCTGCAAGGACGTAGGAGACGTGTGAAGTCTATAGCCTACTGTATTGTATGATTCTTATTGTATATTTGCATTGTAGGCTAATAACGTGTTCATTTTTCAGTGGGCATATATCCAGCTGAAACAGGTAGCCTAGAGCATCCCACATTAATATACATTATGGCCTTTACAAAAATGTGTTTGGGGAGCTGGGTTGGTGCACTATAAGCTATTTTCCTCAATGAGCCATTTGCCCCTTGCATTAGCCTACTTTCACTTTACAAGTAGTTTTGAGACCAGTTCTTTTACACTTTTACTTGATTAAAAAGCTTGAGTTGATACTTCAACTTTACAGAAGTCTTTTTAAATCATACTATCTTCTACTTGAGTAATGAATGTGAATGCTTCTGACACCTGGCTGACTTCTGTTAAGTAGGCCTATTGTGTATATGTGATACACATTATACATGTGGTAGACCACATACATGCCATGCTCTATCTGAAGGTGGTCTGTGTTGGAATGATGGAGATGGAGATTATTCTTGTCTTCAGTTAGTGACATTTACAGCCAAATAGTTCATTTGTTATTCTAGGGATTCGCCAGTAGGTGGTGTTAATGAGTCTTATCTCACTCTCTATGTAGGAGGGAACCTGGTTTTGGAGTGATGGGTCTAGATTTGGATTCACCTTGGAACCCTGGTCATCAAGTAATTTCTTTCGCTCTTTTTTTTTTTTGCAAATTATTTTATTGGTTTTCTTTTCAAGTTAATATAATACAATGATGATATCAATTCAGAGAATATAACATCAAGTAATTTAAATATCTATGTGAGGTACCTTGTAACAATCTCATTATTTTGTGATCTTTTATATTCCCTTTCTATAGGTGGTCTGTGCATCAACCATGTGACAAAAACCATATCAGTGATGTAAGCGCTCAATCAGGGGGGAATACAAACAAAGGAAAGCCCTTAGACCACATACACACTGTGACATCGGGCCAGGTGGTCTGTGCTGGAATGACTGTCAATATTCAGATGTTTTACCATCCATCTGTGCAAGAAGATTGTAAAGGTATTAGCCTCCTTCCACAGTGTTTGCCATAACAGTTGTCCTATCTGACGGACTCATGGGCGTTTCCCAACTGTGTTATGGATCATACATCCCCACATTTAATTTCACCCAATTATGTCTTACCTTTTTAAACTGTCATGGCAATAAAAAAAAAGTCTGTTTTTTTTCTCAGACATGTGTCAAGTGCTCTCCAACTTATAGAGGTAGAGAGAGACTGGGGACCTGAGACAGGAGAGACATAACTTGCAGCAACATTAAATAGACTTTCAAAATCCATCCAGTAGTGTTTGATGTGAACGACGCATTCAATTGGGATTTAATATGACAACTTTGAAAAGACCAAGCAAAGCAAAAACCAATAGTGGCATTGTTTCTTTATTTCCTTTTTTATTCTTTTGAAAGGAAGCATAGATGTCCAGTATCACATAACTTTGATACAATGAAGAAGTACAAAATCAAACCAGTAACATTTTACACAGCTGCACATACAAAATGACAACATGTAAGGTGCTCTAACCATGAAACCAAATCCAGATTTTTTTTTAACTCATGTGCACATTGGTTATAAACATAAAGTGCAAGACATAAATAAGGGGCTTAAAAGAGAAAAGAAGAAGAAACTCAACTTGTCTGTAATAAACAGAGACCAGTGGCAGACATAAAACAATGTTCCTATGCGCCTCCTTTACATCATGGTGGGTGGACACTTTGTCTAAACTTTAAACTTTTATTGGTTTTGCCTTCAATTTCTCTTCGCTGATTGGGTGCTAAGAAATTTGGTTGAGAGTACCCTGCCTAGTACTATAGCAAAATGCAATAATTGAACAGAGGAAGTAGGCCGCTCTGGCCTAGCTTACTACTAGCTTTACTTGCTAAATTAAATGTGGCAGGTGGATCTTGGTGGAGGATGGAGGAACTATCTGAATTGAACTGGTTTGCTTTATACCAATCAATTCACCTTCACCACCAGGAATTTGTAGGTCAGGACTGGCTGACAAAAGATTAACCATCCACATGAGAACTGTGTCTTATGTCCACAACTGGTCGGTATAAAACTCAAGCTCCACTCCATGAAATCAACAATCTAAAAACAATAAGCCATCCATAAAAAAAACATGCATGAATTTCTGTTTTACACAGCTGAGCCAAACTCTTAAAAATGTACTTTAAAAGGATGTCAAATTTGATGCTGCAGAAGACGCAGTTCATTTGAAAACGGGAAACATGAAAACTAGAAGGCGACTACACCTTAGTGACTCCTGATGCATAGAGATGAAAATGATTCTGATTTCGTTTTTTTTTTTCTGAAGAGTTATGATCCATGTTGGCCTCCATTGCTGAAGCAGAGGAATGCAATCACAACCCCAGTGCCCAGCTTGGAGGATGTAGCATCAATCACAAAAATTAGCACCACAGACAAAGACGAACATAAAAACAGACCTTGAATGCGGTTCAGATTGCCTGGGATTCAGGCTAAAGCACCGCTACCCGGATCACGATCTTAATCTTTGATAATGCGACCCGTTTCTCTTTTTTTTGTTTTGTTTTTGTTTTGATATTCATGCTAGCCCAGAGGCTTCCACAGTGTAATTCCCGTCACTTGTTAGACATTCCAGACACTCTCATCCATACACAGCCATCCGTCCTCAAGCCTACACAGCCACACAAGCTTCCTGTCGCAGCTCACAGCGTTTGCTAATAAATACGTTGGAACTCTCTCATCTACTAAATACCATTTCTGGAAGGAATACATAGCCCTACATTGCAAACTGCCCTACTTTGTATAAACACGTTTATCAAAATGCTTGTAGGGTCTCTCTATAAGAATCATCTCTTTTCCACTGAATAGAATTTCCACCACAATAATTCTTAAGTGCATTTTTGAAATTGTTTTTCATAAAGCGATATCAGTTCAGATTTTGAATATTTTCCCATCCTTCTAAATTACTTTGAAATAAATATCCGTTTCTTGTCCATAATATTTTGTGCAAATTCGCATTACAAATATAATTCATTTTTCTTTTCACAGAAATACCTAATTAACTGAAACAGTTCTTTGATTTGAGAGAATCTCAAACATTTCCTTTTCACTGAGTACAACATACAACTCCATTGACATGAACTTTCCCAAAGACCATTCCAACAGTCGGAGTAGCCCGTCACCTCCATCTTCATTTTCAACACTTCCTCATCCATGTTTCCAAGACTTCCCACTCTTTCTATTCAGTCACTTGCAATCTATCCATGGTCAACACTTTCCTGAGGTCTACAGACTAGCACAACCTTCTTTTTTGGCGATGTAAATAGACACAACATGAAAGGACACAAAATCAAACAGTCAAATTCGCAAGAAATCAGCTGCTTAGTGCTAACTACAGTATGTCTTGAGCCTTTACTGCGGGGACACACTTTCAAACTCTGTGGCATTTGGCAACACTTTTGAACTGAGCCTTCCTTATCATGGACTTGAGGCAACTCCACTTGGCCAATAGGTCACCATGGTACAGTGCAGTGCAGTTTACTGGGTTTCTTATTCTTGACCCTGGGCCCACAGGATAGGAAAACCAATATGGCAGACTCAGAACCTACGCGTTTATTTACGTTCAGTACAAAGAGTTTGACTGAGTCATCATGTTTACCCAGGTTGATGGGCTTACTGTGCTATCTGTTCTTCAAACTTCAAGAACAAAGCAGTCGGGAACTTCAGGACACTTGATTTAAATCAGAGGTTAATGAAACTGGCGATCGAGTCTGTGTGCATCCTCCAAGTGAAATTTGATTGGCCTGATATTCGCCTCATTGCAGATTTAATGTCATATTTCATTGTCAAGTTGGACATGCAAAGTTCTTGGGTTAATTTGCAAACAGACATCCATCCTAATGTCTAAGAAAACTATGTGACTTCAACAGTCTGAAAGGGCTCTTCAACCTCATGCAAAAGCAGAATACTTCATGGTTCTGCGCTGAATGCACTCACAAAGGGTTCTTTGGATATTCCTTACATAGTGATCTCAATTTAGGTTGAAACTTTCAGCCCCAAGAATAAAAAAAGTATTCCTTAGTTGAGAGGGTATGTGAAATCTCTTATGTTTTTTTTTTTTAAATGCTATTAAATGCCGTTTCCTGTATAAATTGGTTTTCAAAATGGTGAGGTGAACGTTGAAGATGAGCAGCTAAGCTGCTTGTAATTGCACTAACATGCTTGTTTAGAAAAGGAGTGTCATGGAGAGACTGAAGCAGTAGCATTCCACAAGTCAAGCATTTTCCCTTCCACTGGTTGCGGATCAGTTTTTCACATTATTATTATTTTATTTTTTATTTTTTTACTAATTTTGTCTTATTCTACACCTACTTTTATCTAGATCACTCAGGTTTTGTGCTTTGTTCTATTGTTTCTCTCCTAAGTGACTCACGACTGAGCTAAAACCTCAGGCATTTCAAAAGTAATCTCTCATTTGCAACTCATTTGTAACCTGACAGGTTGGAACTGCACATCTTCGACAGGCCCGTGTTAAGTGCTGATGTTGGGTTCAGTTGAACTGGTGGTGACCAGGTGAGATTCTATCTAATGTATCCAGAGTGCAACCAAGTAGATGACTACAGTAGGTGGAACACAGGGACGTGCTAATCATCTAAGCACCGTATCGGACTACGCATCGCCACAAAGACTCCACTTCCCAAAAGGCTTAGTGTGCACACCCAGGGACAGCATCTTTCTTGATTTTTTTTAGGACAATCTCCTTCACCTCTGTAAGAAACGCAACACTAAGCACAGCATTAATGACCCAAATAAAAATATGATCAAGCTAAATAATATCTATATTTTTTTTACATTTTCAAAGAAAAAGCACACACTAAAAAAAGAGATGTTAAGGGGGCGGGGCAGAAGAAGAAGCACTTGGAGCCCTGAGAGGTTCAGACCCGTAAATCCCTCATCCTCCATGTCTTGCCACCTCAGACAAGACACTCACAAGCACAAGAACACAACCAGACCTCCTAGCCTTCGCCATGTCGACAAACATGCTGTCATAGTCACATAAATGCTATCCTCACGCAGACACACACACAGACACACACACAATCTCTCCGCCACACACACACACACACGTACAGTAACCTCCTCGTTAGGTACTGAGTGCAAGCACATATGGAGCTGATGGATGTCTATTGGTTAGTTAAGTCAGTTGATTTGGCTTCATTGATCCCATTGGCTGCCTTGTTTCTCTCTCTCTCTCTCTCTCTCTCTCTCTCTCTCTCTCTCAAATCAGAAAGGCATCAGCTTGGGACTTCCACCATTTCGAAGTCAGGAAGTACAAAGGCGCTCAATAGACGGCTGGGAGATGGAGATCACAGTATAGCGATGGGGCACTGGAGCACTCCCTCAGGGGAACTAACCCTTCCTCGGGCACGTGTTCCAGTCGTTCATGAAGACACTCCGAAAGAAAGAAATCAGTAATCGTGTCGTCTTGGCCCAAGACGCAGTCTCGATAAGTGGCATGACAAACGCTATCAAATGCGGATGGATTTAACAGTCACAGGGAGCTAGCGGTGTTTGAGCTCCAATGCTTCAGCAGGTGTGGGGTGGGGAGGTGAGGTGGTCAAGGGTGGGGGCGACCAGTAGTCATGGCCTCCCGTCTCCCAAACCACCGCCACCCACCCCCCTACTTACCCTTCCCATGGTGGGACAGGTGGGCCTGGGCTAGGGGCCGTCACTCTGGGACCTCTCCCCCTGGCACAGATCACTGCAGCCTGGGACGGCAGAGGGCTGAGAGGGCGCGACCAGGGCTTCCGATATATCCACAGGGGTGAGGGTGATCTCCACTTCCTTGCCGTCGTCTTGAATGGTTGCCGGAGGAAAAGCAGGGGGCAGGAGGGGGTTTAAGGGCGGCACTCGGTTCTCAGCCGGAGGGAGGTGATGCCCTCCTGGCGCCCTCTGGATCACCATGGACCGGCCCGGAGTGGCGGGGCTGCTCTGCAGCAGTAGAACAGGCCTGGGATCAGCGTCGAGCCCCGGCGCAGAGGCCGACTGGCACTGCACCACCACGCCTGCCCGCTGGTCTGGGGTGGACACCGTGGCGTCGTGGAGGGTGGTGGGGATGGAGCCCAGCACTAGCTGGTGCTGATCCTGGATCACGATCTCCAGCAGCTGGGAGGAAGAGGACGGGGTGGTGGGGGGGAAGGTCGAGGAGGAAGCCAGAGCCTTCTGGATCACGCCACCGCCCGTCGGAGCCAGCGGCAGGCTGGGCGGGGTCGGAGGAGGGGGTGGCGCCACCGGTTGCTGTTGCTGAGCGACGGCATCTTCCGGACGGGGCTTCCTGGGTCGACCCCTCTTGCGTTTTGGGGGCGCGTCCGTGCCGACAGCCAGCGGTTCGGACACAGGGCGTTTTGGGGCGGCGCTTCGCGCACGCTGGACCACTGGTGTTGGAGCGGCCGACGTCGCCACGGTGACGGCGGTGGCTTTGTCCCGGTCGCTGTAGGACAGGCTCATGGTGGAGGGGAGGATCATAACGGGGAGCGGGCCGCCCTTCTGTTGGGGCAGCGTCGTCACGGTGATGGGCAGAAGATGGGGTGACGCCGATGTGTCCTGGGGCGCCAGCAGGGTCGTGGAGGGGTGCACAGAGAGCGGCGACTTGTTGTCTGGGACCGAACCCCGAGGAAGCAGCTTGGGCAGGTGCTTGATCAGATTCTGCACCTGCTGGTTGCGACCCTCCACCTCTTTGGCCGGCTTCTCGCCGCTGGATGGAGGCTTCCCGTGCATGGCCTGCTCCCCCTCAGCTTTGTCCTTCTGCTACGGGCAGAAGGCAGACCAAATAGGAGACATATTGCTTCAGAATTATTGGGCTGATTGAATAATGAGACTGACCTTTACAAAGATTGTTTTCTGCTACAGAGAAGCCTATACTGTAATAATAGTAATAATGTAATAGTAATAATAATGTAATATTATAGCAGAATAATGCATTTAAAGAAAGAGCGGAAATTTCATTTCTCTTCATACTCGGCTACTGCCTGACGGTGCACCAGTGTGGTTCTAGTTAGTCTTAAGCCAGATCCTAAACATATGGTGTAATGTTCCAGCGTGCTGTCATCAGAGTGGGACGTCGTCTAACTGTAGAAAAATTACCTTGGCGTCTCTGCCACTGCCCTCCCCCTCCACAGTGCCAGCTTTGGGCGGAGCAGGGTTCTTCTTGATCACCTTGTGGGGCTTTGCTGGCCCACCTGTTAGGAAGTCATGAAAATAGACACTATACAGACACTATACAGTAATAGCTAACCTTATGTGTGATTTTTGGAACTCTATGATGAATATAACCAAAGTAGATGATGATCGAAATCTTATGAAAACTCGTGTGACATTCAAAGAGTTAACTGGTAAACGTACAGTAACAATATAATTAAGAGGGCAGAAGATGCTCCATGTTGCTCAAATGCACACTGTCCGGACCAACATTCCAGTGGAAGCAGTGGTCGAGTACAACGAGCTGACAAAAAATGAGCCGAAACGATGCTACCT
>JASCQY010000068.1:1665157-1681504 GCA_030264315.1 Sardinella tawilis
CAGTCTGCTGGTGGAGTTCCCGTGTTTTCGGGAGACCGAAACCTGTGAATAGCATGCTTGGCCAGACCGTGGCGAGGTCGCGAGCGTGGCCGATAACGTCACGGAATGGGCGGGCCCAGGCTAAGTCATTACGGCCAAGCTGCCTATTTACTGCATTTCCTGTCCCAGAATTTCAGGCACCAATGAGAAGTGAGCTTGTACTCCAAGGTGAAGGAGGCAGGCTAAACAAGTTTAAAGGAGTTCTCCGGAGTGAATCAAACCGAGGCCCTGTTGTCTGAGGCTGGTATGTGAGATTGGCCAGACTAAGCTCGTATGAGCTTTGATGGTCGAGAAAGCCAGGCTACTGTGAGTATAGGGCTACCTACATGTCCTACAATATCCTGTTTGTGAATTGCCTTGAAGACAGGTCCAAGTTGCTGGTGATGGCAGTGGCGTGCGTGAGTGGGGGTAGCATTGTGCTATAAGTATGTAAGACAGGTCCGTGCTGAAGTCAGGTATATTTGTGTGTGTGTGTGTATCTGTGTGTGCACGCTTGTACAAAGGTGTTAGGTGTGAGTATTTAGTAAATGTGTGTAAAGTTCATAGTTCAGATGGCCTGAGGATAGAAGCTTCTCCCGAGTCTCTCGGTTCTGGCCTTATGACTAGCGTTTTCTTAACCTTTGTGGTTTAATCAGTCCATTATTTGAATCGGTAGAGTCCTTCAGAATCTTTTGGGCCCTTAAATGTACTCTTCTGGAATAGATTTTATTGGGCAGGTACTGTAGTTGAGTTCTGTTTGTGCCTTCAGCTGAACATAGGCCCTCCTACTCTCTGCAGAGTACTACAGTTCCTGACTTTGGAGTTCCTGTCCCAGGTAATGGTGTTAGAACACTCTCAAAAGCAGAAGTGACGGATGGGTGGATGTTAGGATAGATGTTGAGACTTTGAATTTCCTACGTCACTTGAGCACATTGAAGCATGCACTGTCACCAATGAAGGCAGAAAATTCAAGGTGAGGTTGTTGAAGGTCATGGCCACATGACTCATAATTGGGCTCATAAATGTTTGCTCCCACACTGCATAAGAATGCTGAATGATTTTCATTAACAGTAGCAAATTCTGTGTAGATGAACTGATTAGAGCTTAGAATATGCCAATCAAATCCTACACAGTTTGTCACTCTGAAGAAGGCTTCGCCTATCACCTTATTAAGAATTCAGGGATACGCACCGAATCAAACCACTAAATCTCTTTAAGTGTTAGATGATGTGGGACTCTGAGTGGCTCACAGTTCACTGGGTGATGCCACATTGGACCATGTATTTCATGGTCAAGTTTCAAGTTAACAGTACGTTGGTCAACTGTTGTTTGTAAAGTGCAAATAAATAAATTGACATTGACATTTCAATCTATACCCTTCTATCTCTCTGTCATCATTTTCCTTTAGCTGATTTTTCTAGATTTTGTTAATTTTATGTAGCTGTAGGTTACGCGTGAACTTCCAAAAAGACTTCGTGTTGTGGCAAAAAGTAGACTAGATCATGCTTCACTCCTCTTCTAGTTCTCATGTGAAATACTAAACATTGAGCGCCCTCTAGTGTCTAATAGGTTATGCAAGGTAAATTATAGGCCTATTGCCGTTATGCTGGAGGCCACCCAATTAAATAATTTTTTTGGTTTTTTTTTTTTTTTGCAAGACAGTGGGCTTTAGGTCTATTTTTTTATTCTATTTTTTCCCACGTAATTGTCTGTAAAAACCGGCCGCACACACCACTGGCTAGTCAAGTAGCCTAGATCTAAAGACTAATCAGATTATAAAACCTTGAATGCCAACAAGTTCTCAGAACACACAAGCCCGTTAGCCCGTTATTCTCTAAACAAAACGGATAAATCAAGACACGGGTTCACTGCTGTTGGTGAGAAAAGGGGAATAGGACGGTTCCTCCGGCCGGACGGTATGAGTCTCTCTGTGCCAGCCCGGGAAGTATGGAAAGAACTGAAAACAAACCCGTTTGCAAAGTATGGTGTGGCGACCGCTGTGACAGCGATTAGTAAGTAGCCTAGATCAAACGTGTTTCTGGATTACAGCGCAAAATGTTAAATTGTTCAAATTACAATGCACCATGTTGACCGGTTCAAATGTGTTATTAGGCTAGATATAATGAAGACAAGTTTACAGTATCTGCGCAGAATATAGCCTACAAATCAACTTGACATGACCATTGCTCCAAGCTTGTATTAGCCTACAACATACCTTAATGCACCTATCCTAAGATTTGACAAGGAATGCTTGAAAATGGAAAAAAACAAACAAACAAAGATTTGGCCTGTGAAAAATCTATTTTTAAAACACGGGAGAGAAACAGTTCACTTGTAGGCTATATTGGCATGTCTCCATGTGTAAAATAATGAAATGGTTCTATTGTATCTCTTCTTGGGGGCATGAATCATCAGCTCTCACAAGATTATGGGGTCTTAATCTGCATCAAACCAGGCTTTAAGTGATTAGGCACCCCATTGTTTCTCCCTGTTCAATAAAATCTGGTTTCAAATCTGCCCAGTGTAACTAAAATAGGCTAGCTATTAAGCTTGGACACTACAGATAATGTATATTTAATCTGAATATTGCCTGATAGAAAGGGAGGTTATGTAACAAAATAATGGATCATATTTGAATTGGATTCAGGAATTTGGTGGATGAATAGTCCCCAGGGCCTGCATGCCTGCATAGTTCTCAGGCAGATGTCTGACAAAAATCTGGTGCCATTTATTACAGGTCTGGTACTCCTGAGGAAATGGATTGCAGGTGGTGTTTGCCGAAGTCGAATACGTCTTGATGGAAAAACAGTTGTGATCACTGGCGCCAATACTGGAATTGGAAAGGAAACCGCCAGAGATATGGCTCTAAGAGGTACCCTATACTCTTCATTTCACAATACATTGAAATATAGTATGCTCCCTATATGTGTGTGTGGTATGCAGATTTGCAACTTTGTATTATGTTTGACTGCTAGGAGCACGTGTGGTCATGGCTTGTCGGGACATGAGACGAGGTGAAAAAGCAGCCTCCGAGGTCCGACGGACAACAGGGAATGGGAATGTGGTGGTGAGAGAGTTGGACCTGTCATCACTCAAGTCTGTGCGGGAGTTTGCAAGCAAACTCAGCGCCACTGAAGACCGCCTGGACATCCTCATCAACAATGCTGGTGAGATGCACTCAGTTGTCAAAGCTCAATGTCTGTTACAGTGTGGTGAGTTTGAATGAATCTGAATGAGAACATAGTGCACAGAGAATAACTAAGTAAATTTGTCATGGGCATTAGTTGTCCAGTCAGAAATTTTGTTGTCATATTTTACCTTCATAATGTTCTTTTTGCCAAATAATGTTACAGTGTTAAAGAAATGAATGTGGTGCATCCAAAATACCTCATAGAATAGTTCCGTTCTTTACCATTCCTTAACTT
This sequence comes from Sardinella tawilis, assembly GCA_030264315.1. Lineage (NCBI taxonomy): Eukaryota > Metazoa > Chordata > Actinopteri > Clupeiformes > Clupeidae > Sardinella > Sardinella tawilis. Next base: position 1,668,601 of record JASCQY010000068.1, read on the forward strand.
CATAAATATGATGGTAAAAATGTATTTCTTACATGTGTGACATACATTTCTGATAATGTTTAAAGATTCGATTTACTGATATCTTACAGCTGGATTGACTTCCTTTATGTTTGGTGCACTGACAGGTGTCATGATGTGCCCCAAGATTGTGACAGAGGATGGATTTGAGACCCAGCTGGGTGTCAACCACTTAGGACACTTCCTCCTTACCGTGCTGCTACTGGACATGTTGAAAAGCTCTGCGCCCAGTCGAGTTGTCAACGTCTCCAGCATTGCTCATGTGGGAGGTAAGAGGCCAGATGCTCCATTTGAGAACATTCATATACATACATGTAAACCAGCAGTGCACACACACACACACACATAAACACACACACACACACAGTGCTAGAATATTCCATGCCCACATCCACGACTGAAGTGCCCTTGAACAAAGTACCTAACTTCTCATTACCCCGTGGGCACTGGCTTCAGGCTGCCCACTGCCCTGAGATAGTGTGTTCATTCATTCTCTATGTGTTCAATGTGTGTGCTGTGTGTCACTGATTTACGGATGGGATAAATGTAGAGACAGAATTTTCCTCATGGGATCAAGAGTCTCGATTTAATGAGGTATATCTAGTTTCATAGATAGATAGAAAGAGATACTTTATTTATCTCTAAGGAATAAACCAGTAAGGCCTATATTTTACCCAGTTTTTCCAAAACATAAAGAGATAATAAAATAATGTCAGTGATATTTCAAGTTCTGCTGGCTGTTTCTCACAGGTAAGATCCACTTTGAGGACCTTTTCTTCAACAAGACCCCATATGACTCATTAGTCAGCTACAGACAAAGCAAGCTAGCCAACTTATTATTCTCAAGAGAACTCTCGCGTCGAACACGAGGTAAGGGATTCCTAACTGCATCTTCTTTTGTAAACTCTCCAACACTTAATACATGAGTTTACTCATTATGGAGTAGGTCTGTCTTATGACCGGTAGATCTAATATGTTCTCTCTGTTATCTTCCCGCAGCTTTTGGGGTGTCTGCGTTTGCTCTGCATCCTGGGGTGATCCGGACGGAGCTGGGGCGCTACGTGGAGACGAGGCACCCTTTTGTGAGTGCTCTGCTGCAGGCCCCAGCCTGGCTCCTGATGAAGACGCCTAAACAAGGGGCTCAGACCACTATCTACTGTGCTGTCACCGAGGGTTTGGAGGCCCACTCCGGCTGCTACTTCAGGTAGCCGAGCCACTGATGAGTCTGCATTTGTTTAGATGATGAGAGGCTGAACACAAATGAAGCCCCCCTTCCCACCCCCCTCACCCCCTCCTAAGCCCTAGTCCCTGAACTCCTCAGAGACTCAAAGGTTTGCATGAGTTGAATTCATGATATTCACAGCAGTCAAGTTTTTGAGGGTTCAGGGCGTAGACTTGATGTGGACAGACAGTGAGACTGTGTGAATGTAGAGTAAGTGGCAAAGTATTGTGTACATTATATAATTAAACATGTCTGTTGGGGTGCAATACTTTCTGACTCAGTCTGCAATATTGATATTAATGATGCTTATTATGTCTTTGTCTAGCGACTGTCGACTGAAGGAGCCTGCTCCCGAGGGAAAGGATGACCTTGCTGCCATGAGGCTTTGGGACATAAGTGCCAAGTTGGTGGGCTACAATGAGGAGGACTGACAGCATTGAAACCACAAAGCTGTGCTCTTCATATACTGTAATAGTGACAGAGAACCACGCCAAACTGTAATGGATCTCAATGACTATTGCGCTCAACTCAAGCTGGTTCCTGTTATCTGAGTTAGCAGTGACTGCTGTTTCTGCTTGAAAAAGGTGTTTATGAACTGAAAGGTCAAACTTTGGACTGCATATTTGTACTTTTGTAGTTAAAGTAACATACAGTATATGGCATAATAATTACTGGAAAATGTATGTTGTTAAAACATAGCATTTCGGGTTTGTGATAATAGTAGGTTCAGACTCCGCCTGTGTGGAAAGCCTACAATAGGCAGCCCTGTGTTCAGAGTGCAATTAAGTCTCTAAGAATCCTTAATCCTTTCCTCTGGATCCCAGCCTTACTTGTTTGACCTCTTTAAGTACAGTGTTAGAACAGAAAGACAAACCAGGGCTGTGTCTCAAATGGCGCACTTGCACAGTGTGCATGGCTACTTGCGGCCATAGGCGTTAAATGTTGTCCCAAATGGAGAATTTAACTGAAAACACTTCAGAGAAATGATGAACGTAACCGCTGTTTAAATCGTGATCTCAAACAAACATTAAGAATGCACCAAGACATAGTGCTTGAAGTGTGCAAGTGCGCGATTTGAGACATGAGCCAGGTTAGGTTAGCAGAAAAACAGGAAAAATTATTTATTGGGTGTTATTTATTAAGGGAGTCGTGTTTCTGTACCACTTGATTTTGGTAATAAAATATATGTCAACATGTCAACTTCATTCATTCATTCATTCATTCATTCATTAGGCCTACTGGTTCTTTGTAATATTTCTCAGTAAGCTCTGGAAAATCCATCCAGGCGGCAGAATCATTGGTGCTCCTGCCTACTCTCCTATACTCACAAGCCAGTTCAAACCAGTGTTGGAGACTATTTTGTTGTGTGTGTAAACATACTTGAGTTAATCTGATGGTCATTCATGACAAGCAGCTCAAGCAACATTCAGGTAGCCTCTCAGGTAAAGCTGTCCTTTTAAATTAATGTCTGTAATATAGGCAAATGTAATGTGCGTTGTGAACTGAATGTGGCCATTAATAAATGAGCAAAAAATCCATCTTTTTTCTTTTCTTGGCAATTAACAAAAAAAGTTCCCTATGCCTAAATAGATATATCGTCTTTTCATCACAAATATGGCTCTACTAAATTAAGTGCCAGATTTATTCTGCTAAAAGGTTTTTGATAGGCCTGCCCTCACCATCAGCTATGGGGATAAGTGTTTGACCAAACCACTGATCTTTATTAGAATACTTTAAAATGTTCTTTAGAGATCAGTGGACCAAACAGACCTTTCCAAGATGGCGAAAAATAAAAACACAATTAGAGAACTTACACTAGCGGTGCATTGTGGGTTATCCAAACCGGAAGTTTTCTTTTTTTCAAAGACAGCTCCGCCTTTTTAGCACCATTCAAGGGGAGTTTGGTGAGCTACTAAGGAAATACAATATGAAAACGTCGCCCAGGAAATCTCTATTCGTAAAGAGAGACTGTCGATAGTCATCACATTCTGCTAACGTAACGGTAAACCATTTTATTTTCTTGCTAAAAAGGTCTAGGCTTGCAGGAGCCTTGTAATAAATAGCTAATGTTAGCTAGCAAGCTAAGTTGCTTGCCTGGCCAACCAGATAAACAGTTTCCTAGGAGTTTAGTTTAGCAAAATATACCACCATCATCAACCTTCCATTGCTCAAAAGACCCCAACATTTCACGGTAAAATGCCGCTGGGGTTGAAACCATGCTGTGCGGTATGCAAAACAAACTCGTCTTCTATGTGGAAGAAAGGAAACCAGGGGGAAATTCTGTGCAACAACTGCACAGTGAAAAGCTCTAGCGGTGGACCCTCTGGGCAGTCAGCATCCTCCAGCGTACAACAGAATAATGGCGGAGGAAAACAGGTAGGCTTTACGATCGTCATGCAAACGAAATGCTGGTAAAGACCAATCATACGAAAAATTATTTTGCTTATTTATTTGTCCAAACTGGGATTTTATTGAGCCAATTTTCCCAATTTCCCATTTTGCATGCAGTCAAAGCAGGAAATTCACAGAAGGTCGGCTCGTCTGAGAAGCACAAAGTACAAAGCACCAGCTTCAGAGAAGAAGGTCTCCACTAAAGGAAAAGGAAGAAGACACATTTTCAAACTGAAAAATGTAATTGATCATGTTTTTTTTTTTTTGTAGCAGCATGTTGTAGTAGGCGTATCGCATTCCTCTTTTTGACCCATCAATATGTCCGTGTTTATTTTTTGTTTCAGCCTATTAAAGCTCCAGAGTCAGTTTCAACCATCATTACATCAGAATCTATCTTTCACAAGGTAACTTAAGTTAAAAGTCAAGTCGCTCTGCAAATACACCACTCAACAGCCTCTGTGTCCAATGAACTAACAGATTCGTTCCACTTTTTTCCACTTTAGGGGGTGTACTATCAAATAGGGGATGTCATCAAAGTCATAGACGAAGACGATGGAAAGCCGTACTTCGCACAGATCCGTGGGTTCATTCAGGACCAATATTGTGAAAAGAGTGCTGCACTGACATGGCTGATCCCAACACAGGCCAGTCCAAGAGATCACTTTGACCCCGGGACATACATCATAGGTAAGTTAACGTTAAGTTTTAGAAGTGTTATTGCCTGTCCTCACTGTAGATGTCCCAAGAACTTCTAACACATCTAAGTGTATTGTTTGCTCTTCATCAGGCCCGGAGGAAGATTTACCAAGGAAGATGGAGTACCTAGAGTTTGTTTGCCATGCACCCTCGGAGTACTTCAAATCAAAGAGTAGTCCCTTTCCAACCATGCCAATACGCCCGGAGAAGGGCTACATTTGGACACATATTGGACCAACCCCTGCTGTTGCAGTCAAAGAAACAATTGGTGGTGGCAACTAAAGTTTTTAATTTTTATTTTTAAATATCGAAATGGACGCACATCTGCACATGAAGGTGTGTCATTGAACTGAACTAATGGGGTAAAAATGGACAACAAAGTACTGTGTCGTGTGTGTTCACAGTATTATTTGTACACTTTTTTACACAGTGATATGAAATGACTTTTAACATTGGGATCAGTGTTTTGGAAGCTTGAGGGCTGCTATCATAAGCCTGGAGACATGGTGCTGTACAGATTTGTCCTTTGAGGTCTTTTAAAATACTGGCATTCATAATGAATGATTTTTTAAAAAAAAAAAAAATAGAACATAGACAGTCACTTTCTTCTCATTTTGTTATTTTGTGAAACAAAATAAACATAACATGTGTCTGGTCCTTTCTTGTTGCTTCACTGATTTACTAACATACAATGTTTCTAGTCACTAGGGGCACTGTTCTGACTTTGTGTTGTGTTGTGTCCCGTGCGGTGTAGCAGGCCTGGGTACAATCAGACACACCATTAGCTAATTTTAGATTCGCTCTTGTAGGTCTGTCTCCTTGTGAAGCCATTACAACCCATTACCGAATCACCAAAGACCAACCAATCATGTTTGTTACCTTGTCAGTCAACATGCCTCTTCAAAACTTCTCATTTCTAATTCCTCTTCGTTTGTCAACAAATCTACATGAATTTAGAAAGCTGGTGTAAATGACAAAAAACGAAAAGTGACTGACAGATCTACAGTTAAGAGCTACATTTGCATAGGATATCCTTCACTGCAGTTGCTTACTCAGTTTAAAAGAAAATGCCTAATCCATGATGGAGATGATCAGAGCAATTCATGATAGAAATGGCCTATTGTGGGAATATGGCATGATATTATGTAATTGATATTGCGCATCTTTGAATAATAACAGGCCAATAACCATTGCATTAACAATCCACTGAATCAAATATTGAAAATACACGATGGAAATAGGGATAATCCATATAGAATGGACTTTTTTGTCATATTTGTCATCAATAAAATGCCACACAGAGGACCCTGATCACGGCTCCACTATCACCAAGACTCCCCCTGGTGGTGCTTTCATGGCAGTAGCAATGAGCACCATTTGCTTTGGTGGCCAAAACAAATCTGAGATTTGTTTGACAACAGAGCTATAAATTGTGTAGTGCTCTGTAGTAAGTGTAATACATCATTGTCAGTGTTCCATTTCCCCCATTTAGAAACCTCTTACTTTAAGAGTTGAATAAGCAAGTGAGGAAAACACAGAAAGATAAGGTGATTCCAATATTCCAATGCACTTAACAGTGCTGGTGATCACCATGCTACCCAATTTGAATCTTTAATGTCGGGATTTGGAATTGTTCTTTCAGTGTGGGGTCCCCCCTACTTGTCTCCACTCAGAGACCAAGGCCACCGTTTAAAGAAGGAAATCCACCTACCAGCTGTGCATCCTTTTTAATTGTTTTGGTCATATTTGTTTTTACAGAACTTAAAAAAGACATAATCATGTGATATGTGATTGCACTGGTTACTACTGTGGTATGTGGTATTCTCAGGTAGGCAAAATGATATTTTCTGTTTCTTTGGGGTTTTTGTTGGCCAATAGACCAGTGATTGGAGTAATCCTACAGGTCTACCTGTTTTTGAACAAGGCCTACTACAGGGTCAGAAATTGGTGTCAGGCCTACTACTCATCTGCTGTCAAGTGCACAGCATCAAAGGGAATCAAGGACATGAAGCCGAAGCTCTAGTGGCAGGTCTTTGTGGTATGAGGGGAAGTGGAAAGGTTGTTTTAGAGACTAACCTGCTGTTGAAAGTCTCAAATAGACGCGCTGTCAAAGACTCATGAGGCCGAGTACCCGGGACAGCTGCTTCTAAAAATAACAGACCCTCTCACGCGCCCCATAGGAGAAAGTACACGAGAGATACACATTGCAATAGCCAACGGCTCACCAGAGGTATGGCACACTGACTCACAGGCAGACAACAGCACAGCTGCACACATGCGACAGCCAACAAGGAGATCCACAACAAGACAGTACTCTCTCACCCTTGGGCAAACGGTCTTTGCTGAGCTGTTGATCATCAGTCCAGCATTCACTTTTCGACCATGAGAACTCTGCGTTTCATTGCGGCGGAAAACTTTGTGCGTAGCGGCCCAAACGCCAACAAAAATATCAGCAGTCTCTCCTACAACCTGTACCCACTGCTCTTTAAGGCTGCCTACCTGCGAGAGGAAGCCGAACTTCTTCACGACCTAGTTGCAACCTGGCCTCTTCCCCAACTAAACATCCAACGGCTGCTAGGACGCACGAATGACTGCCCAGAGGACCTGACCACAAAGACCTGTCGCATGTGCCTTGACGCGGTGTTCACCGGGCTAAGGGACTATGTATTGATTCCGCAAACAACTTACGCCAAATCTCTTCGAGTTGTCGATTTGACGGGTTTACAGGATCTGGAGGAGCAATCCTGTCAATGTGGGAAAACACTAGGCCGTTGGGGGCGTACTGAGCGTCTGACACGCATGTGCTATGAAGTGATGGTGGGTATTCATGCCGGCACTGCAGCTGCGTCTGCAGTCGCCACAGAGGTGGATGTGCGCCTGGAGGCTTTTGTCACTGGTCGCAGCTACGAGGCGGTGGTACAGGCACTGCTCCTTCGAAGTCACTGTCCGCTGAAGATTCGATGTGTCACTTTACGCATCGATTCACTTGCAGTGAGGAATCTGGTTTATTTTCTGCGTCTCGCCGAACCCGAAGGAATTGAGAAGTTGGAAGTAGTCCATAACGTACATCTGGAGGCGCCGCATCTTGAGGTCATCCTCTCCAAACTGGACTTCAAAAAACTCAGATCCCTCACGCTCCCCCCTCGTACTCTGGATGTGAGGCGGCTTGGACCTGAGGACATCGAGATGTTGTCAGATTTGGGAGATTTGTTGGGTAGGCTGGCACACTTGAAGGAACTATTTCTGGGTTTCTCAACTCTAACGGGACACCTTCGAAAGCTGCTCAGGTACCTTGCTGAGTTAGAGCAAAATGCTGACTGGGATATATTTCCCGACAAAACTGTTGGTTATAGGCATAATGAATTTTGCAAACGCACATATTACATGCAAACCAGTGCCCTCTTACAGTCCTACAGTTGTGAATGTGATATTGCGCATGAGTTGTTTTTATTTACAGAATGTTGGCTGAGACTGATTGTTGGCCCTCTGACCCAGACAGAAATCTGGCAACAACAGTGGTCCACATTTTAAAAGCAGAGTGCCAAGTTATCCGACCTTGATGCGACACATTTAATAATACCAAAGTGTCTGGAAGTACAATAGAGGAGGCTGTTTTTCCTTTTCTTAAAGGGATACACCACCTTATTTCGGGAAAATAGTTATCTGTTGTCAACCCCTAGTTGAAGAAAATACATAGCATTTTTTCTCTTATGTGTCTGCAATGCCTAGTTTGACAGTGTACACTTATTTACCTAAAATTCACCAAAACTGATATTTAATTCCATCAAGTTGACACTTTTAGCTTGATGCTAATGGTACCATGTACTTCCAGTGATTGTGCTAAGCTATGCTAATAATGTCAATCTACATACTGAACACACCAAGAAGAAAATGATATGCGTTTTCTTGAATAATACTTTGGCATAATGAAAATACATAAATATAAAAAAGGTGGTGTGTTCCTTTAAGTGTTATTTTGCATCCTCTGCCTGTCTACAGCTTTCCCTCACTTCTATTATTATATTATTACCATATTCCAGACCTCTTCAGTCATTCTTTAATTGTCCCTGACATTTTCTCTATTTGTCTTTCTCTCCTCAGCCCTTTGAACACACCGCTTCAGTCATTGGATCTCGCCAACTGTGCCCTGTCAGCAATAGATATGGCTTACCTGGCAAACAGCCTACACAGTGAGCACCTGGTTAGTCTGGACCTGAGTGGGCACGAAGTGGCTGACCTCTTCCCGAACACTTTCCGGAAACTCCTCCAGCGCTGCTCCGACACACTGTGTAGCCTCGCCCTGGAGGAGTGTGCTTTGGAGGATGAGCACATGGAGCTGCTCTTAGGTTCTCTGGCTCCATGTAACAACCTACAGGAGCTCAAGATCCTGGGCAACCCGCTAAGCTTGGATGCCCTGCGGAGGATTTTTAACATGCTGGCCCGACACTTCCCTTGCCTCAGGTATAGGCTACTGCAGAACATCAGAAATGATGAGAAATCAAAGGGATCACTTTGTTTAACATCTATGTCTCCTTTACTTATTCTCCATGTCCCCTTTTCTTCATCTTTTATGGCCAATCTTCAGTATTATTAAATATTATAAGGTCTCACTATTACACATTGAAGGTGATGCACTTCATCAGGAAATATATGATAATCTGACCTCATCAGTTTTGTCTATTCTCTAGGTATGTGGAGCTCCCAGTGCCACGAGATTGTTACCCTGAAAATGTTACGTATCCCCTTGATGACAGCACACTAATGCGGTACGACCAGGTGAAGTTCTGTGAGGCGCGGGTGGAGCTGGTGGGCATCCTGGAGCGGGCAGGGAAGGGTCACGTGGAGGTGTGCTCCCCACTGTTTGGCGTGTTCGACCCTGACATCAATGAGACGTGCAACGAGCTAGGGGTGTTCATGGTGAATTCTTTCAGAGACGTGGTGGGCAATTTTATGGGTGCCATCACAGAGGTGGGGGAGAGAAGGGAACGTAGTCTGATGGAGTGAACACGGAGGACGATATTTAGATTTCTACTGAGAGTGCAAGATGCAGGGATGGACAGGGTTTAGAAGGTGAAATATAATAGGACAACAGACCCAAAAGAATTGCCATTCTTGATGATGTACCGCAAGTGGGCAAGGAGAAACAAACACTGGGTCTCATCTCAAGATGAAAGGATAGGTAAAATCAGGTTTGTAAATGGCTACTTTGCAGACAAAGATTGGAAATAAATGGACTCAAAAGATTCAGTGTGGCCAGTATGCAGTTGAAGTGAATGTAGAGTAGGAATAGTAGAATACTCTTTTGATGAAGATAGTGTGGCCGGTGGTCTGCTGGTCTGACAAGTGGCTACCATGATGTTCATTGAGACTCAGGGTGATGATGCAAAAGCTGGATGGATGCAAACAAACTTCAGTCTTGTAAATGGAAAATGTAGATATAAATGGAGATTGTTAATCAGTACTCCAAAAGATTCTTTCACCTCGTTTTCTTGTCTTTGTATGCCACCAGATTTTTTTCGATTTTTGAATAAAATTTAGAATATGATGCTAGCTCAGAATAAAATAACTGTTGAGTGTGTTCTCTTTACAATCAACCTAATTAAAATGACCTTGATATTAGCTGACAAGTCACAAATACACATCACTGAGTGCTTGTGTTATTCGACAAGTACAGATAGGCCAGCCCAACTTTGTGGTTAAAAGAGGCTTTAATAATTACAGAATCCGTACACATAATACACTTGAACTTTTAAATACAATACACCAGAGACCAGACCACAAAGCGGTGTTCACCCCCAACAATCACTCTACTTCTTCATCCATTCCTCTCTCTCCTTCCTCTCTCGAATCACCTCTTTTAGGTAGGGCTCCAGGTAGTAGTTGTCCTGTAAGAAATCACATCCAAAACTAAGAAATGTGCTTTCCAGCAAGGCGTCAAAAGATAAATAAATATCTACCAACTGTTGAGAGGACTACAAGCTCATGAAACTTGTCCTTACATGTATGTGCAATCAAGTAATCAAGCCAATATTTGCTTAGTTTAGTTATACACTGCTGTTCAGGAAGTGCGTCTGCGCATTAGATGTTAGGCGTGTGTTTTTGGCATGCATATGTACACACACACACATACACACACACAAACTTGACCCAGTGTGGCGATAACCTTGCATTGCCTAACCTCGTTGTATAAAGACCCTTAAAATTCCCAGTGCAGCTACAACACTAGCATGGGAGTGTTCTGTATGGCTGTTAATCTATGCAAACGTGGCCTACAGTACATTCCTATAGCACCCTTGCCTAGAAATCCAGACGCACCCTAGCGGCAGCAAATATTTTTGCCTAGCGGGGTGGTCTAGCGTCATCCAACAGTTGGATAGAGCCTTCAAAACGCTCCATCTTTGTGGAGAGTTGTTGGCAGGGCTTAGCAAGATAACAACAGGCCATCAACAACAGTGGCCAAGGAATAGCGGTCGTTTGAATAGGCGTTTTGCATTGACCTTGGCGGAGTTAGATTTTTTTTTTTTTTTTTGCTGTTAGGTGAGCCCGGCCTATGGATCGACCCCACATTTGATGTCATTGTCTGGCTTGTCAGGCTAATGGCAACCCATTTCTCTATGCCTGCACACCCGTGTCATGGACAGCCTGAATACAAAGTAACTGAGAGACAAGCAATTACATAACAGGGCTGACAACAATAAGAGCTAATCATGGTGTTAAAAAAGCATGGATGCTATCATTTTTCAATAGAAATAGGTGACAGAAATGTGAACGGTGAAAACTGCATTTTCTCCATAATGCGCAAAACTTTTTCCCCCCAAAAGTTATTTGTGCCAAATTTAATATTGCGTAGATTTACTACTCTTTAGTTATGTTGTCTATTTGACAACTTCTATAGAATTACAGATCTCTGAACAAATAAAGTATTAGTGTTCAAAGGGTCAAATTATCAGTGCATGCCCATGCAGTCCATAAAATGTTTTCAATCAGTTTATTGACCCTGTTCCGTTTATGTCAATAAACCAAGCAAGTAGAATGTCAAGTTTAGAGCATATGCCCTAAACCGAATATGGCCATTTTCGGTTTATTCCACTCGGAAAAAGTTGTTTACAAGACACAGGTGCATTCAATCTATTTTCACTAAACTGATTCAAAACCGTTTATTGGCTGCATGGAACTGCACTGATTGTCCAGAGCCTAAACCAGAACTAAAGTAAAAGGCCCCACCTTATCAGAAATATTTTTCAGTAATATCCAGCAAAGACTTCTGGTGCATTAGTTCTCTTAAAACAGCTTCATTATTAGTAGTATGAATTTATACAATTACAGATGTACAAACACTGAAGACAATTCACTGAAGAGTAAACCACCAAATCTCAAGCTTTCTGATAACATTAGCGCAACACTATTGTTTTTGACCCAACATGCACAGCATTACCTCCTCATATTTAGTCCACTGTTCCTTGGGAAGAATCTGCTGTTTCATGGAAAGGTCAAGGGCCCTCTTGATGCGGAACATTCTGTCATTGTACAAGTGCTCAGGCAACCTGCGGAGAGCTTCCTTTACATCATCGTCTTCATATATGGTATCATCTCTCATAAGACCTGCAGATAGAAACATTACAAAGACTGTCAGGTGCTATGGACTGCAATTGATATGATAACTGTTTATTGTATCACATTTTACATGGTATTACCAAAGTTACTTCTGAACCCGTCTCTGGAATTACTAAACAGAGAGGACGTACCACACTTTCACAGTTGACACATGAAAGGAGCACTATGTACTCTTGACATAGACAAGTGACAAATCACTTACCGATCTTGTTGAAGCCACAAGCGTTGTAGTACCACTTGCGGAATCCCAGCAAAAGCCTGCTAGTAGTAGCTGTAGAGAGCAAGCATCAGATTTAAGAGATCACCACAAGGTAAAATGAACAGCTCAGTGGGTAAAAGCCAAGGCCAACACTTACATAACATATGTCAACTAGATTCTACTGTAAACAGGTGAGGGAATGAAGGTCAGACGGATTTCACAGTATATCTAACACTAGTTGGCAGCAGCACCCAGTGCATCTCCATGAAACGCTGGGGAAAACAGGGGTCGCTGTGTTTAGTACTACGAAAGAGATTACTTTAATATAACGTAACACTACATATTAACATTAGCGCCTAAACTACAATGACAGGCGCTTCAGATACATCAGACGCCACATCATAAACACCAAAAGAGACTGAACATTGTTTGACAAATATACACATACTATAACACTATACACACACTTTAGTCTGACACTGCTTTTCTATTTCCCATAACTGATTAGTTGTCAATAAGATCACGCTAATGTCAAATGAAAATAAAGAATCTAAGGTAATTCTAGATAAATCCTAGAATTTTCGTACACCCCATCGTGCTAACCAATATTAGCTCTCCACCATCCTGACTTTAACGATTAACACGGAGTTATTTAATTTTTTGACACATAATGTTAAGATCTACCATATTAGGGGTGGGCGATATAAAAGGTATAAGCGATATACGATATAAATTTGGCCAACGATAGAGATTTTGATTATACC
>JASCQY010000068.1:1692114-1705253 GCA_030264315.1 Sardinella tawilis
CTAATAATGTGAATCTAAGTACTGAACACACTGAGAAGAAAATGATAAGCGTTTTCTTGAATAATACTTGGGCACAAAGCAAACACATAAATATCAAAAATCGGTGGCGTGTTCCTTTAATGACATTGGGTATTTATCATAACCAATATTTTAGGGTCTTTCTTTGTTATGCATTTTTCCAATGTGTTTTCCACTGTGAAGATTTTTTTCACCTCTGTGGTGTGTCAGGTATGACAGGCTTTTTCCCATCTCCTGTTTGTTATGTGCCTGATAGGAATATGCAGTGAACTGTCATGTGATCACCTGGGAGCGAATCATGAGCCACTTTGACATCTTTGCCTTTGGCCATTTCTGGGGCTGGGCTATGAAGGCCCTTCTCATCCGGAGCTACGGCCTCTGCTGGACTATCAGCATCACCTGGGAGCTCACTGAGGTAACGCTGAGACTAGGGGTCAGAGGTCAAAGTTCACCTGACTGTAAAGCTAACCCGGACGGACCAGTGTGAAGGTGTGAGTTAGTGCATGATTCCCCCTTTCTCAGTCCACCACACATTCATTGTGGTTGCTTGCCTCTGTCCATCTCAGCTGTTCTTCATGCATCTACTACCTAATTTTGCGGAGTGCTGGTGGGACCAGGTGATCCTGGACATCCTGTTGTGTAATGGAGGCGGCATTTGGCTGGGCATGACTGTCTGCCGCTTCCTGGAGATGCGCACCTACCGCTGGGCCAGCATCAAGTGAGACACACACACACACACACACACACACACACACACACTAGGTTGATTACAGATGTACAGCATTCATTCTATTTTAATGCACAAGGCACATAGACACAGAACATTTATCCTAGATGCGCGCGCGCGCGCGCACACACACACACACACACACACACACACACAGACACTCATACACCATGAGATAAATTCAAGAAACTTGCTGATCAAAGAGCATGGCTGTACAATTCATCTATGTGGTAGGCCCTTGTATGTCTAAGCTTCTGTGTGCCTGTGTGTTTGCAGGGATATCCATTCTACCACGGGGAAGCTGAAGCGGGCCGTTCTACAGTTCACTCCAGCCAGTTGGACATACGTCCGCTGGTTAGACCCCAAGTCCTCCTTCCAGAGAGTGGCGGGCATCTACCTGTTCATGATCATATGGCAGGTACAGTACATGGATCAGGCATCGTGCATGTTGTGATGCTATCATGTAGCAATGGCACCATTTCCAACACATACGTATACTTCAGTAGCGCTACCATTTAAAATGGCTGCGCTCAGGTGTATGAGCCATGCCACCTTGAGTACAATATTCATATTATTCATCATTATTGTTATATTGTTATTCATTATTATTAAGGATTGCCAGCCAGGTCTTTTTTTCCAGCCTACTGTAGGTTTACCTTCCTCTCTGTTTCTCTCTTCTCTGTTTATTTGACTCCCACTATCCCTGGGACTCCCTTGCTCTGGTCTTATCTCTTCTCCTCTCTCTCTCTCTCTCTCTCTCTCTCTATCTCTATCTCTATCTCTCTCTCTCTCTCTCTCTCTCTCTTACAGCTCACAGAACTCAACACATTCTTCCTGAAGCACATCTTTGTGTTCCAGGCGTCTCATCCTCTAAGCTGGTGTCGTATCCTTCTCATCGGCATCATCACGGCACCCACAGTGCGGTAGGAGCCAAAACAGAAATGCAGCCTCATGCCATTCAATGCCAAACTTCAACATGCAGTCATACCAGAGATTATGGAATTATTGATGCTCTCTCTGGTCGTGTTTTCTTAAGACGTTTTTGTGAATTCCATTGAATATCAGGTCTGAACTCACTCCCACGCTGAGCATTCACTTTTAAGCAATGCATTCTCTTCTGGGGAGAGGCAAGCATCTGTTAATATAGCACATGACCTCCATAATTGTATCAGTATGGCGCCATTGTGTTGGTAGGAGGCTGATGTTATTCAAACACAGCAACTCAGATTAGGAGAGAAGTGCAGTACAGATATAACAATTAAAAGCTTACACTCTCCACTTCAGATATCTTCCCTTTTTGGGAAGAACGTCACACCATACCAAATTGGATAACATTTTACAGTTTTGCTTTCAGTTTATTCTTTTATTAAAGGGGATGTTGTGATTGCTAAACCGGATGCAGTTTCAATACCCCGCCTAAATATAAGGTTTTGATTCAACTCAATTCAATTCCATTTTATTTATACAGCATAAATAATAAGCTTATAGTTGTATTGTCTCTTGGCGCTGTACAGCAAGGAGCACCCAAGAGCAACAGGGCTTCTAAAATTGCACTTGTGGTTCATTTTGTCCAATTTATTTTCTATGTTCCCTTTAAGCATCCAGTGTTTTTGTAGCTGTGCTGTGTGGCCTTCAGACAGACTGAAGTCTTGTCCTGTCTCTTCCCTGTCTCCCTCAGACAGTATTATGCCTACCTCACCGACACACAGTGCAAACGAGTGGGGACACAGTGCTGGGTGTTTGGGTGAGTATTAGGGTGTAATTGAGAATGCTGTGTGTGTGTGTGAGAGAGAGAAGGAGTGAATATTTATGACTGGTGAGTGATTTGAGGTAGACTGTGCACCACAGGCTACTCTCATTGGGATCAGATCACTATAGATTGATAGACGCTATTCTTAGATTGTCTTTACCTTAGCTAGTCTTAAGTGTGTCTTAACAGTATACTGTATTTGGTAATACAGATAGAGGTCTGGGCATTCCTAGGTTTAGCTGTTAATTTTGTTCTGAGTTCCAGGGCAGCCAAAGTCTCCTCTCCTATTCTCCTTGTATGAAACAGTGGCCTGTATTTTACACCAGAGACGATTGATTAACCTAAATGACTAGTCTGCTGGTCTTCTTCAGTTTCGAGCATGTAGCTGCTCTAATGTGGGGTAGCTGGATAGCCAATCCAGTCCAGACTTTCTAGAAGCGTCCTGGGAAAGTGCTGATGGGTGGATCCCTTAGAGCCCTGAGAGCCGTAGCTGCCAGTGTCTGTCCATGGGTGCCCAGCTAAGAGGGGCACGGATGGGGTGGGGACTTGCTGGCAGTGGGGCTTTAGTTTAGTTAGCTCAGCTGGCTTCCTGTTAAAGCCAAACAATGAGCCACTTCTGTCTCACCCACACTCTCACTGTCCACTGATGTGAACCCACAGACAGACTACATCCCTAGTCTAGTCTGGTGACCAGAATTAACATGCCTTTGTGTGTGTGTGTGTGTGTGCGCGTGTGTGAGAGTCTGAAATCAGAGATTAGACTTTGACATGGCAATGCAAAAAGAAAAAAATCCCATTGTGTACATAGACATAATCAGCTTGCTCTTGTTTGTGTGTTTCAGTTGATCATGAATGAAATCTAGCGAAACCCATTCTCACCAAACAGTGGGCAGTTTCATTCATCCATGTGCTAGTTTGTTTAAATGACTTTTTGGCTTTTACTCTTGTCTAGCTCTCTGTCTTATTTTCTTCCCTCAATACCTTTAGTATTAAACTCCATTAGAGGCCAATTGTCATACTCAGATGAATAAGAGATAATAGCAGGACAAGTTTACCTAGACCAGGTAACCGATAACGTCTAAGAATGTCTGAATTGAAAGTGGAAGCAGGCGACTGAAGGCATCCTACTCTGGCTCCTCTTCCAGGGCCATAGCCTTTCTGGAAGCACTTGCGTGTGTGAAGTTTGGCCAAGACCTTTTCTCCAAAACACAGGCCCTCTATGTGGTGTGGTGGCTTCTATGTGTGGTAAGGATCTCTCTCTTTCTCTCTCTCTCTCTCTCTCTCTCTCTCTCTCTCTCTCTCTCTCTCTCTCCGCTCTCACTCACTCTCTTCTTTGATCATTTCATTTATTCTCTGTATCTCAGATTTACTGCTTTGGTGTACAAATATAACGGCACTTCTTACGGATTCTGATGAAGTCTATAAATGTTGAAAGAGTGGAGGAGCAGCAGTAGAGACATTGCTATGTTTGGCCATACTTGTCAGATAGTCTTTTGTTCTCCTCCCTGATGCTCTCTCCAGTCGCTAGTGTTTTGTTGACATCAGTTGCTCAGTTGCTGCCAGAGTGCACACAAACCATCTCCAAAGCAGTCACGTTTCTATATCTTCCTTCTGTCGTCCTCTCACAACCCCAAAAGGCCTTCATAACACTTCTGTGTTTGTATGGAATGGTGTGGTATGAGCAAAGCCATGGCTCCAGTTTGAAGGTGGGTTCTATGATTTACACAATCTACAATAAGCAAGTAAAGAACTTAAAGGTTTAACAGTCTGTCAGAATAAATAATGAAATATTAAGGCAGTGTTGGGATCAATATCAAACCCATTTTGATGTTACACCATCATGAGACGTGATTTGGAATGATGGTATGGTGTGTTCTGTTGCATCATGACTGCTTGTCTCTTGTGTGAAGCACGTCTTTGTTTTCCGGCAGAATGTCTCTGAATGTGAAGACAGCAGTTTCAATGAGTCAAGTGGGGGCATCTCGAATGAGCTGAAAGGTAGGCTTTTGTGGTGTTGCCCTCTTGTGGTCACAATTGTTACTGCAGGCCTAATTGTTACTGAAGGCCTTAACCTGTTTGAATATCTATAAACCTGAATGGATCTTTCTTTCTTTCTTTCTTTCTTTTCTTGAAATGCATCTTGTGATTACTTGTACTTGACAGGTGAAAAGCCCATTGGGAGCAATCAACCAGTCAGGTGGAGAAAAGGTGGATCTGGGAAGAAAACTATGAATGGCACAAGTGGGAAGAACTAAAGGTTTAGTGAGGCGAAGACACTGACATGCACTTACATTCCTTGGTGTGAAGAGGACAGGGAAATACTGAAAAGGCAAGAAGCACAACTGTTGTTGGTAACGAGTTTAAAGGAGGATCTTTTGAGACACCGACTAATCTTATCTGGGGTGCAGTGGAGAGGGCATAAGATGCTGAGAGATCATGTGTCCCTCTGAACAACGCCCCCCCTCGAACCTTCATGTTGTTTACTGAAGAAGCTGCTTGACAAAACATATCCTTTACAGTGCTTTGACATGAAGCTACTAAATTATTTCAGTGTGAACTTTTCTATATGTTACTAGCGCATGTGTGAGTGGATGGGGGTGGGGGCTCTTTAGGTTAGCTACTGCTGGCACAGAAAAAACAGCGTCCTACATCACTCTACCCTTGACCTACCATAGAGTTTACAGTTCATGACAGGGTCTTTTAAACTGTTGGAAAAATATAGCATTTGGGTTGTACCAGCAAACCCTGTCTTACAGTAGTTTTAAATATGAGCACCTATTTATATTTAGCATGGCTATTGGGGTAAATTGAATATATTTCTTTAATAACCACAGTTCATGGTATATGGATGTCATAACAATGTGAGTGTGTAGAGCCTCCTTCAGAAAGCCTGATCTTCAGTATAGTGTGTGTGTGTGTGTGTGTACTGTATATACTCAAGTGTCCTTCGTACTGTGTCATGCAACTTATTTTTTCAACTGTCTTAACTGTATGTTGTTTGCACTGTGAAGTACTTTGTGAGTTGTGTTTGTTGGATTTGCCATTTGATGCCCTCGACCTTTCTCACTGTGAAGCCTTAAAGTTACAAACAGGCTATCTCTGTACAGATACAGGAAAAATAATCATGATTCATTTTTCTGGGTTGAGACATCAGTTTCACTAACATAAAGGAGAAATATGGCGTGATTAAATCCTTGACCCTGTTGTTTGAGGTCACCAAGTGCTGTCTGTATGAAAAAAAAACAAGAGAATCTGACATGGCATAGACTGAATATCTAACTGACAACTAAAGTTAAGTGAATGGGGCATAGGAAAAGGAAACTGAAGCTGAGTTTTTGTGGCCCATTCAGTTCGTTTTAGCTGCCAGTTCAATATTCGGTTCATGTTGTGTTGAATTTTCTCATTCTTTTTCCTACCGACAACACTCGGTGACCTCGAATGGCTGAGCCATGGATTAATTCACACCAGATTTTTCCTTTAAAACTGATATCCTTGAAGATCGTTGAGTTGTATAGGGCAACTTTAAACTGTCAAATGAACATCCTACAGTAGGTGAGGTACGGCATTCTGCATAATGCTTTGCTTCTTACTAATGAAGGTGACCTATGAAGGTGTTAAGTGTGCTTTAACTACTTCCCACAGTATAAATACCACATGTGTTTGAGCAATGTTTCGATCAAACAAGGAGCCTGTTGTTTTTTTTCATTAGAATTTGTATAGACTGAATATACATTTTAATAAGAAATGGCTGAAATGCTTGAAAAGTAACTTCCTTCTCCAAGTTTAAACATTTGCTCCATCTCTCCAATGAAGTGTTGGATTCGTTGAGTTGAGTTCTGATCTGTCTGATGTTGCACTCATGACACTGGATAGCCCACCAATGAATTGAGGTACAGGATGTTGCTTTGCCTTTTGAGTGGTGATTTGATACATGTCAGCTCTGTCAACAGAGTATTATCTCCTACAAATGGGAGACCTTGGTGACCTGAAATGATTTTAGCAACCAGAATGAGTAGTGACGGTTTTATATGCAAGTTGCAACTCTAACCCAAGTTTGATACAAAAGTATGAAGATCTTCATCCTGTTGCACTGAATAATAGTCTACTGATGTCTAGACACTGAAATCTTGGCTGATATATTTTTGATAATTTAGAGTAAATAAAAAACATCACTGTAACAATATTAATGTTCTAAGCATGTTTGAGTTGTCAAACTGAAATGGCCTGCAGCCATATGTTTATGTGAATAAACAAAGCATTACATGATACTGTGACATTATTTGAGTCCAAGGTTGCATCAAAAGCATGCATCAGAAAATTGATGATTGTGAGCAAGACAGTGTCTCATTGCTTTTTTTTTTCTTCTTTGATTTAGGCTAGTAGGGGAACCTACACTTTCAGGCCGGGAGTATGAAATAACCAGAATTTTATATTGGAATTACATTATTATTATATTTGAATCTAAACCGGTGTTTGATACCTTGCTCATTTCTGATGGGGCTTCAGATGGATCTTGAAATTGCAGGCCAATGGAAGATGATGGTCACAGGATGAGGGATAAGAGCGAGAATATTAGTCCACAGTTTATGGTATTTGTATAGATTATCCAATGACTGGGATTATCCAACGGATGTCATTGGGATTATCGGATGTGAAAGGAGTGACTGTTTCTCTAAATTCAAAAATTTTACGACTGTGTTATGCAGACCATACACATCACACACTTACACATAACACTTCTTAAAACATGAGAAATGTAAATATATATTTTGTTAAAAGTTTCTGTGATGTTAAACTCAATTTCCCACAGCTACGTCACATTTATTCCAACGAAATGTCTGACGGTATATTGGTGGGCTGAGCAAGTTTGAGTTCTTTGACAGGCAAGCTCCATCCGGCGCCGAGGCACCGATTAGTGATTCAATAGTTAGCCATGGCGGCCACAGGAGGAGGGAAAATTAGAACAAGAAGATATCATATCGCTTCTAAACCGTACGCTAAAGGAAAGCAGGTAATTTGGGCAGTTATTCCTTTATGTTGTTAAGTGTTTCAAAAAGTAGACATTTGTTCTAGGTGTTCAGCAGCAGTATTATCGTTTTCCTAAAGACAATTTTCGCGGCCTGTTAACAACATGCCTCGCTAGCAGGCCCATGTTTGCTTTATGGCCTGCCGCGTATGGCTTAGCTGTTAGCTAAGAATGCCGGTTCGAACAGTCATATTCTTACATGGCAGTCATGGTTGGCGCTGCTAAACTTTAATAACACATCGCTGCAAGGGGGGAAAGTACCATGCAGTTGTAAGTAGACCGTTTTACCTGTCGAATTGACATAACAAACTTAGCAGCTAACTGCTATTGAATAGCAATGGCTAAAGTTAGCTGTTCCTCTCGCTAAGCAGCTAACGGTTCGGCTAAAATGTCATCGAACGAATGATGCTAGCGCTAGCAAGCAATGTGAAACTAGCTTATAGGTTGGATAGCATATTTCACCGGCTTGGTAACGTTTTGTTACTGGATCTGTGTCTTCAAACAATTACACAAGACATAATGTCATCAGACGTCTGGCATCGAGCATTACGATATTGAGGTCTCGTTTTAGAGATTACAAAATCGTCTAGTTGGCATGTATCGAAGCGAAAGATGTATGTAACGAAGCTAAAAAGGTGCTGCGCAGTGCGCTTAATGTCGTTTGGAAGAATGCCAGGGCCCACATGGGTAACCAAGTTATTGCTAGTTAGCCATAATGTTAGCAATTTGGCTAACCTTAATGTTAGTTGTGTGGTTAGGCAGTGAGCTAACTAGGTAGTATATCGCTAGCAACCATGCTATCAGCCCTTGCAGTTAAAGTTCCGCGCGTATTCACTTAGTCGAAAACTGGTAGTGAGCATTCACGTTAATAGGAAATGTATCTTGGTCATTGCACATTCAGGTTGAAAGGGCTTTTGAGGACACTGAAACGTCGATGGGCATTCTAGGTGTAGAGTTGGGTGACAAAGAAAAGCTAACCTCATATGTTTAGACGACACATTAATTGACGTTTCCTACACGTGTGGTTTCCCTCGCAGTTAGCTTATTAGCCATCGTTCAACTGCCTTTTACGTTGCTGTCACTTGTCCCTGGGTGGTATAAAGGCACACAATCAATACCTATTTAATTCTCACATTAACCTTGTATTGTGTCTATCAGTATTTCTATGTACGTTGTCCTTTTGAGGCGGTATTCAGAAAGGAATCAGACGCTTGCTAGCCAGCTTTAACTAGATACGTCATCGTTGGATAACAAAGCAGGTGGTTTCATACCCTGTCTGAGGCCACCTTTACTTGCTCAGCACCGTTACTTGCCGTTTTGTGGTGGTAATGAATCGCAAGTCATTCCCTCATCTATTTTGTGGTCTGTCGAGCTTATTTGTTTGGCTAGGTGACGTTGATTGTATCCGACGTTGATGGTTAATGTTAGCTAGAGTGTGTACTTGTAAGAACGCCCCAAGTTGATAACGTTAGTTTATTAGAAAGCACAGTAGGGTAGATATACTTTATTGCCACACACGAGCGTTAGTAGTAATTGGTTTTACAACGGTAGCTCCATGAAAAGAAAAAGAAAGGAACCGAATCCAAAGATATCGTTAGCTGTCGTTTTGCCGTTCACGGCAAGCGGCGGCAGCTCACGGTTCCGGATCATGTGGCACTTTGCCATGTGTTCCTGCCTGACATGTACCGGTGTATTTTGTCTGTTTAAACTGTACGACCCATAGATTCTATATTTTACATCCGATTCGCCACTGGTCATAGCAGAATGCAGTGAGTCTTAGACCTTTGGCTTATCAGGTCAGTTTTACTTTCTATTGAGTTCTGACTGACCCCCGATCACTGAACTTTGCGCAAGTGAAAACATTGCATATCCCCGCCAAAATATTTGCTAAAGTTTGCCGGGTCTCCCCATTTTTTAGGTGAAACGACAACTAAATGTGAATGATTAGGCCTAATTTGACTCTCTTCTTCAGTTCAGTGGCGTAATACACTGTGTAGATTATTCTAGAGTGTACTGGAGAGGACATCAGAGGAAATCAAATAATGGTGTCCTCAGGGGATTTCCATTGTATTTTACTTTGGCTCATTTGAATTTCCTCCATTTAATCAAGGCATTTTTTAAAAAACAAGGATAGTTATACAAAGTCCTTTGCGGGTGTCTAAAGCTATGTGAATCCAGTTTTTCTTTGTTTGAGCGTTCCATCAAATGCAAAGCATTTAGTACGTTAGGCTACAGCATAGAAGCTGGTGATGCCTGCAACCTTGTGTGAAGGGATGCATGCACAGATTTCACCAGTTCTTGATGCATTGCTCTTTGTTATGACTAAGCGGTGCATAGCTGCATATTATGTAGACTACAGCCCTGAGATCACCTTATGCAGTTGCTGCCTTTTGGAATCTGTTAATGATTTTTTCATTAGTTTCATCAGGATGCATTTATTATGTTTTTACACTGTAGCTAAAGTCTATTACCAGCTCTCCTCATTTTCAAGAAAGTCTGCAGTCTTTGATCTGTTAAAAATTCCCAACGGCTTGCAAGCCCATGATTCTCATTGCCTCACCAGTGCCTGCCATCCCCCTCCAAGGTCAAAGTTGAATCCTCTCAAGTTTTAAAAAGGGAAGCCGCCTGCGGTTTGGTCAGCTCCGTAGAGCATGTAGCTAATTGGACAATGACATGCTTGAGCTCCGTAGTTGGCAGCATGTCACCCTCCCACAGTTCCTATGGTAAGCTGCATAAGGGAATGAGTCCTTCCAATCTCAGTCACTCCTGGGATAAATGTCCGAAATCAGCTCCTGAGTCTTAAGAAGGGCTGTGTGTGTTATTCTTTATGATCGCGCGTATGAAGTGCTCACTGATTGGCATCATTGGGGGGGGGGGGGGTATTGAACTTTCCTGTGCAGCCTTGTGCTACAGAGAGCTGGATGCTGCATAAGAGGGGGAGGAGGAGGTGTGCCTGAGAGAGGGCAAGTAAGGAGCGGAGAGGAAGTCTGTGAGTAGGGCACTTTACAGAGGCCTCAGTTGGAGATTAGCAGATGCATGGGCAGCGTGTGGTTATCAGGAGATGAAAGCCTCAGTCGCAGATCCCTTCTCAGAGACTTGTGTTTCCAATTGCATACACTCAGCTTCAGGTCACACACATTACACTCAACACTACACGCTATGTGCATGTGTGTTGGGGGGGGGCTAAGGAGGGGGGATGGTGTCGGTAAACCTAACACAAAAGCCTCTTGTGCCATTACACTGTCATTGATAACTGAACAAGCCACCTATTCTCTCGGTCAACCCCTTCCATGTCGCACGGCCCTTTAAACCTCAGCATTCTTCAGTCAGCTGTTGAATTTCATGCGGGGAATTCTGTCACAATCACACTACACCACCAGACTACTGTGGCACATTCTGTGGGGAAGTGGTAGCCTAAATGATACAGTATAGGCTATATAGGCCTATACTTTGAGTACATAAGACACAGATTGTTCTGGCTTCTGCGTTTTTGCATCCTAATCATGTCTCCTCATTTATAGTGTGTAGTTCATTCCTCATATCGATGAGATGCCCATTGAGCTTTTATCAAAGATGGAAAATGACGAGATGTATAGAAGCCTAAGCCTTTCCCCTTCTTTGCAGAACTGAGACTTGGATCAAATTCAATTTGAACTTTGATTTAGGCCTAATGGCATTTCTTAATGTTGCAGGAGCTTTTCATTGTTTGTGGGGCAACTGCTTAGGTGAGGCAGGCTACTTAATTGCGCAAGTAAAGGTGATGGTCAGAAATCAGCACTCAGAGCTGCAGCTGTTTTTTTGTTTGTTTGTTTGTTTTTTGTGCAACATTCTTTAATGCTTGTAAAAAGTGTAATGCTTAGGCTGTGGAACATTTCAGCAGCTTGTCTTTCTTTGTTCTATCTTTGGTTCCTATCTACATGTTGTAGTGATGGCCTATACAACAAGCAGAACTACATCCTTAGAATTACGATTTCAATCTTGTTTGGTCGGTAGGCCTAAATATGGCCTTGAGCGCTAGGTGATCTAGCAAACCCGCAAACTGTTGTGTGGCAGTTTCTGTTTGTTGAAGCGGTGTGGATTACCTCTGTGGAATTCCAGTGTCTGCTACAGCGGTGCGAGCAGGTTGGTTTTGTTCAGCGCGAGCAAAAATGATTGTGTGTGTATGTGTGTGAGAGAGAATGCATTACCCGGGTGCCTTTGTGAGCCGCTGTGTGTGTGTTTATGTAACGGAAGCTCAGTGAAGCTGCAGTGCAGAGTGGTTGGTTCCCCAGTGCTGGGATTACTCACCCTGTGCAAATCACTAGTTCTGCAAACAGCGCAGCTTGTTGTTGGTCGATGGGGGGGGGGCCTTCAGGATCCGCAGCATGGAGGATGGGAGAACACTTAGCCTACTAGCTCGTTGTGTAGCCAACATGCTGGCTTTAGGGAAGGCCATGGAGAACTAAGCCAGTCCTACTACTATGTTCTTGTCTTGGGCTATTTGCTTTGTGACGCCACTCTTGTCTATGAATTATCGCTAAGTATGACAAGGCCCTTTTAACTGGCGACAATGTGGAATTGGGAACAAAGGCAGTAGGGCGACCTTACTGTAGGGCCTCTGGCATAAGCATGGCCTAATGTGTTCTTGAGCAATACCCCAAAGCCACCTTCTCCACAAAGGCATGAGGGCCATTGGGATTTCTCAACACACGGAGTAGTACTAGGCTGTGCAAGCTGGTGACGCTCACAAATGAAAACAAACGCCATCGTTGTATAAAATGTAATGCTCGATAGAAATGATGCATCGCACCGATTCTACATGTGCTTATCCATGAAACGAGATTTCTCTGGTTTGTCCACACCGGCGAGGGGGGAAAAAGTGACCCCTTGGATTAGTGATAAGGGATGCCCTATGTCTGGTTGGGTGAGGCCTAGAACCAAAGAGGTTAGTAGCACAGCAAAGCACAGTGCAATGCAATTCCAGTGCAGCTCAGTGAATCGAGAATCAAGAGTGCGGTAGCTGTAACTACTGCTGCTGCTGCTGCTGCTCCTCCTAATGAGAGCTGCATGGTGCAGACCCAGACGCTGGTAAGCTGACCCAGATAAATCACAGCTATGGCACAGCTTTGTAGCCTTGCCTGCATGAAGCGCACACGCGCACACACACACACATACACACACACACACAGACCGTAGCCTCACACCTGTCCTAACATGACCTTTCATAGAATCATGGTTTAAGGCTACTTTTTGCCTGTGTCTTGTAAAAGGTCTGGCACGTTTAATGAACTGCAGAATGAGGAACTTGGGTTTTTTGTCTTTTCGAGGTCGAACTTGAGCCAAGATGAGCTCGCATGAGATCATGTTGACCTGAAGAGCTAGAATTCTGCTGCAGAGATGGAACATCAAGATGACAATGCCATATATGGTCTGGTGTGATCTCCTAAGCAGTCGGAGATTTATAAACAGTCGCAAACCCATGATTACTTGCCAAACAAAATTGTGAAGATCTGTGGTTGCTAAGCTAACATTGGCTAATGACCGTTCTAGGCTGAATCGGGCTAATTTTGTGTCCGGGCTTGCCATGAGGGCTGGGGGGTCTGACCTGCTCTGTCTCTTCTCTCTGGGGGGGGGGGGGG
>JASCQY010000068.1:1705263-1715263 GCA_030264315.1 Sardinella tawilis
CCCCCCCCCCCCCCCCCCCCCCTTCTAGCAGGCCGGGCTGATCAGCAGAGTGACAGACACAGTAAAGAGCATCGTTCCCTCTTGGCTTCAAAAGTACTTCAGGAACGGCGAGGTGGTCGAAGGTGGCAGTGCCACAGCTGCCGATGCCGCCACGCGACTCGCCCCCGAGCTCAACAGCCAGGACGCGCCCCCCAATGGCAACGAGGAGGGCTCCCCCCTGCCCGACGGCCGCGACACGCCGGAGCCCAGCACCAGTAATACAGGTGTGGCACGTCAAATAACCCGCTGGCTATCTTGGTGTTGGATGCAAAAGAGCTTTGAATGTAGTTTAAATGTTTATGTAACGTTTTAGCTTGCTCCTTTTTCAACACTGGTTGTGAAAACGGTGGAGTAAAGCAAGGCAATAATCAAGCTGTCCGCCCGCTTCCAGAACCTTCTACGAGCCGTGCGTCGCTGAACTTCCAGGATGCGCTGTCACGGCCTCCCCTCAACCGCACCCACTTACACTTTGCCTCGCTGGACGGCTCCCCGGCCCTCGGCGGCTCCAGCTCGCTCTTCCCCCAGCCCTCCACCTCCAGCGCGGCCCCCTTCGGGAGCCCCTTCGCCGGGGCCTCCACCTCCAGCTTCTCCCTGGTGAAGGAGATCAAGGACTCCAGCTCTCAGCACGAGGATGACAACATCTCCACCACCAGTGGCTTCTCATCACGCGCCTCTGACAAAGGTAATAACTGCCGTTTTCCTTTCATGCGGTCAAGCTTAGTGGAGATTTGTATACGTTGACATGATGAGCTTAGCAATCTGGTGGTATTCTGCTAAAGAAACATATTTAGTGATTCAATGCAATGTTGCATAATGCAATGATGAGCCTAAAATGTCTGTCCAGTTGCCAGTTCAATGCTATGCTATGCTAGCTGTCAGTGCTAATGGTGAAATCCCAGTCCTAATGTTAGGTGCCGGGCTAGTGTGTATTAGCGATGTTAGACGCGCGCACACAGTGCAATGCAGTGAGTGGCACGTGAAGGCCAGATCTCCAGCCTAGGCCTGACTTGTTGTTGCAGACGTGCCCACCTCAAAGCCTGCCCCGCTGCTTTGGTCCCCAGAGACGGACCGCACTCACTCAGGCACGCACGCCTCCCAGGCCGGCCTCAAGAAGCCCGCCTTCAACCTGTCCGTGTTCGGCACCTCCGCTCTGGTGAGTGACGCCATGCTTTTTCTGGAAGCTCAAGGAATCAAGGAGGTGGTGGGGTTTGGTGCATAAAAGAGCTAAACTATTAAAGCGTTAATTCAGGATATAGAATTGGTGCGTAATGAATTTGTGTGTTGTGTTGACATTGGTTGTGTTTGTAAGTGTGTGTAAGTTTTGCATGTAGCCTAATTCTAAATGTAATGAGTGGTTTTCTAAATGAATCCCCACTCTGTGTGTTACATGGGTGTATTCATGCACCTGCTTTTTTTGCTAGCCTTGCTTGTTGCGTATGCTTACGTGTGTGTGTTTGCACTTGTACCATTTCAACCTGTTCCTTTTGTGTGTTGTGGAACAGTCTACAATGAACAGCTCTGTGCTGAACTCCAGTCAGCTGGGCGACTCGCCGTACTACCCCGGCAAAACCACTTACGGAGGTGCCGCTGCAAACCGCGGTCCCCGCTCTCGCCCAAGCACCCCTTATCAGGTCAGCAACAGGATGCCGCTAAACTAACTTGGCTGCCGCTAGTTTTAATTATATGCTGAAAACTATAAAGAGAACGGTCTTCACCCCCAGCAGGATGTTATTAATTTCTGTCTGTCTGTCTGTCTGTCCTCACGTACTTCTGTCTGCTCTGCCCTCGGCCTTCCTCCTGTCCTTCCTCTCAGGTCCCAGTGAGGAGACAGATAAAGGCCAAGCCGGCCGGCGCTCAGCCCTGCGGGGTGACCAGCGCCACGGCCCGCCGCATCCTGCAGTCCCTGGAGCGCATGTCCAGTCCTCTGGCCGTGAGTTGCCTTTCACTTCTCGCACTCTGACACTCGGAAAAAGCTGTGGAGGAAACGCACACTGAGGTTTTATTGGTTTGGAGAGAGAGTAGTTACAGTCTCCAGAGTCCGACTGTGACATAACAGCACTCACTGGGAATGTTCATCATAGATTTGGCAAACATCAAAGGAAGATTGTGCGTTATCAGGGAAAACTCTACCATAACTTCAATGTCCTCCCTGCGAACTAAACCCTGAGCCCTCATGGACTTAGTTAATGCAAATGTGAATGAGTTTGCAAGCCTGTGAGGGCTCACCTTGCCGTTTGCATGATTGAGACATCACTTGTGATAAATAGTTCAATGAACAACACTGAAGTCATGTTGGAACCATAGTTCCATTTTTCCATTATAAATTGTTTGCAGGTGCTTTTTTTGTTGTTGTTGTTTCTACTCCCGTGTTTTGATGGCAGAACACCCCCACCCCTCACAAACCTGAATGTGAAGACGCATTAAAGTGTGCGTGTGTGTGAGGGCGGACATTGAAACTGGGCCAGTGACATGACATTTTTTCTCATCACTGTGTAGATGCAGCTGCAAGCGGCTGTAACCAAGTATTGCTGTTTTTGGAATCTCTTTTATGAGCCATCTACTCTATTGTTCTATCTATAGTTTGTTTGACAGGGTTGCTATCTAGGCTTGTTTGTGGATGGACTAAACAACTGCAGGCACTGAAAGATTTAGTCAGTCGGGACTGTCTTTGGATTGTCTATGGGTTCCGAGATATAATGATAATAAAAAAAAAAAAATCAGCCGTAGTCCTTCTGCTCCTGTTGTACATTTCAACAGCTTGT
This sequence comes from Sardinella tawilis, assembly GCA_030264315.1. NCBI lineage: Eukaryota > Metazoa > Chordata > Actinopteri > Clupeiformes > Clupeidae > Sardinella > Sardinella tawilis. The sequence goes on from JASCQY010000068.1 coordinate 1,708,065, forward strand.
TCTGACATTGTTAGCCTGGGCATTAGATGGAAGTACAAAATTAGAGAAGAGGTCATTAGTTGCTAATTGGCTCCCCAGCTGGAAGGTCTTTTTTGTGCATTTCAAAAACTGTTCTCAATTTGAGTTGGCCACAGCTTTTTCCCCCATTTTTGCCTCTTAAAAGTTTTCAGTACAATTCTTTGCTGTCGAACGAGGTCATGGAAAAAAAAGAATTGTTTGCCAGTAGTTTTGAGCCCTGAATCAAAGGCACCTCATTAACATGAACTTTCTTTCTTTTCACAGGATGCAAAAAGAATCCCCTCAACCATATCGTCACCTTTGTCAACAGTGAGTATCTTGTCCTGTTCTCCCCCTGCCTCTGGTCCCTAGACTAGAACGTAAATAGGCCCTTTGCATTTTCACCGGGCTCAATTCCAAACCAATTGTTCAGTTCAAGCTTCAGACTTGTTGAACATTAGTTGTCCCGATGTTGATCGCAAGCCATTACAATCAACACAGCAGGAATGTTTGAGAACCCCTTTTTTTCCTGTTTGTTTTCGCAGTCACTGGATCGCACAGACTTGGACGGTTCTCCTTTCCAGGCCAAGAAGAAAAAGGTATGTGCACACGTCTGTTCTTTACAGCCCCTCCAGCGTAGTATTTGATGTCTAAATGCAACAGGGTCTACATGGATTGTGTACATTTTGTTTTGGGTGTGTATGAGTGAGAGACGTGTGTGTGTGTGTGTGTGTGTGTGTGTGTGTGGGGATGCATGTGGCTCTGCTGCCAGCCTTTGCCTGCTGTCCTCCTGTCCGGTCCAAAGACAGCTGTTGCGGCGGAGCCCTGTGTCCAAAGTGCGCCTTAAAGGTGCCAGTATTAAACCATTGGCCCTAGACAGCTGGAGCAGCTGCTTCCTGACTCTACACAGAGGGCTTTTTCATGCCCAGTTTAGATGCTCCTCAGCTCACCAGCTTCACCCTCCACTAGATGTTTTGGCAGTTAGAGAAATCTAGTCTTGGCTTTCTGGGATGACGAGAGCGACCTGTGTGCTGGACATGTTCTGCAGTGGCGGAATCGTCCAATCAGATATCCTGATGACATGGACAGGGGCCATCTGACCAGTAACAAAGAGCAAAGCTAAATAATGCAGTCTGCGTGTAATTATGTAATCCTGTGCATTGTGGTTCAAAGTCAGGGAGCAGTTAGTAGTGGAGCAAATCACATGCTTTGTTGCGTGCACCAGACCAGAGCAGCAGCTTGGGCATGGCTTGTTGGCACGGAGAGCCGCTTTTTAAAAAAAAGAGTTCGCTGCAAGCATGTGAAGCAACACCACAGTGCAACCCGATATTGTTTACGTACCGTCCAAAACAGTAGTAGCGGTTGGTAGTATGGGGATATAGATAGAACTCCAGTGTGACCAATCCTGGCGTGCGTGTATGTGTGTGTGTGTCCTTGTGCAGATGGACACGTCGCTGCCACCAGTACAGAAGCTGGTGGTGCCGTCAGCTGCCACAGTCTCTGGGAATCGTTCCATGGCGTTCCGCCCCTCTCTGACACCTGGCGGAGTCAATCGGGCGCTGGAGAGGACGGCCCACAGGGACACGGTGAGAAGCCCTCTCAGTCTTTTGCCACTGTGTGTCTCTCGGGCCACATGAGGTCGAATTTATGAATGACTGGATGGATGGATGCTTGCAGCCCCATCAAAGGCCATATGCTGCATGCATCTTTTAGGAATCGCTGCACGTAATGCCACCAGACATGGAGCAGTGATTTACAGCATGTGCGTCTGGTAATAATAATAAAATGATGACCTTGAGTAAATTAGTGGAGGGCATGAATTAAAATAAAAATGGCAATTGTTGTTTGCAATTGCACTTGCGCCTGAATGAAGTTATCTGTGGCAAGCCTTTCTTGTCAAGGGGGAGTTTACTCAACCCCCTGTTCTCATGTTTGTCTAGAATACAGAACTGTGTTGGGGAAGTGTTTGGTGTTTTTTTTTTTTTTGTTGTTGTTTTTTTTTTTTTTTTTTTTTTTTTTTTTTTTTTGTAATCTGTGCTTCCTTCACTAATCAGGCTTATGCATGTCTTTAATATGATAGTTGCAGAACACTGACCTCTTGTCCTGCTCTGTTTCTATGTCTGTAGCCTGTGAGAAGATCTCCCTTAATACCGGAACCTACACCAACCACGTCTCAAAGGTAAACATCCTGTTGGAGAGAGAGACTTGCTTACCACAGCAAAAACCACGACCGGGGTGACTGGCCGCTGATTCCCATCAGCAATACTCGGTGTAACCTGAGCTACAGGGAGAGAGAATCCTGTCTGTACCATGGCTCGTCACTGTAGCATAATTCCATGCAAGCACACATGTATTTTAATAGGAATGTTACTATATTTACATACAACCTAAGACATATTACATAGCCAGTGCTTATCTATGTGATCTGTATTGTCGAGTCTCCAGTCTCGTATATGTGCTGTAGTAGCTCGTGTTTGTGCACTGAAGCAGTTGAAGCCCCGGCCTAAGTGGCTGCATTATTCCTGCATGTCTGTCTGGATCCTTCCAAGCTTGTGCTGCTCTTTAGTGGGGAGCGTTGGAGCAGCTCATTCATCCGTTCACTTTTCCATTCCTCCGCCACTCGCAGCACAACCTCTCTGGCGTACCCCCTGTCCAGCACCCCCACGGTGAGCAGCGCCAGCGCAGGCTCCGGGGGAGGCAAGATGAAGCGGGAGCGAGCGGTCAGGCCCTCCACCAAACGCCCCGAGGACGAGGTCAGTGCGCGCCGAACGCCACGTGTGCAGGGAAGTTTGCTCAGGCAAACGTTTTTTTTTTTGTTTTTTTTTTTCATTTCTGTGCCAGTACTTGTGAAAGAATGCAGGGGGAGCCAACATGCTTCATTGGGTATGAACTATGTGGTCTCCTCCTCGTGTGGTTAAGACTGACTGGTTGGGTCAAATGATTTGGGGGTGGGATGCGTCCCTTGTAGCGCTTATCCATACCGGGGTTGTTTGACTCACTGTATTATTTATTTGTTTGTTTGTTTGTTTATTTATGTGTTTTCTGTTGCCTTTCAGGTGGTGGAGGTCCCCGACCTGCCAGCCATCTCCCTCCCCATCAGCGCACTGCCCACTTTCAGCTTCTCTTCCCCATCCACTACCACCTCCACACCCACACCTGCCCCTGCGAAAGCAGCCCCCACCAAACCGGCCCCCGCGCCGCTGGACACGCTCACCAAGAAGGTGAGTCGAGGGTTATAGGATTGGGATTAAGGGGTCACGGGTGCGGGTTCTCTGTTTCCCTGGGTGCCTCTCTGCCTCTGGGCTCCTGTCTGTGTTGACGTCGCCATAGTGATGCATTTGTGACCTGTGTCTCCCCTGCAGGATCCTCCAGCGCCCTCCTCACCCCCTTCCGTGCCCTTCACTTTCGCCTCCCCCATCGTCAAGGCAACAGCTGCCAGCCCCCCATCTTTCTCTCCATCTGTAAGTGGAGTCATTTTCCAGGCTTGTGGTCTTCACTCAAACTTGATGGATTATTAATTGTGTGTGTGTATCTGTGTGTGTCCCTGTTGCAGCCTGGTTTCACCTTCAGCGCTCCAGTCATGAAGACTGGCCTTGCGATGTCTAATGACACTGCAGCTGCTGCTGCTGCTGCTGCTGCTTCGCCCATCACTCTTGCAGGTGAGTAGAAACTGCTGTCAGGCTAAGGCTCTTAAGGCGCCTTTTTTAGCATTAAAGGTTATTTATTTTGTGCTGCATGAGTGATTTGATTTGCATCCATGTTTTGCTCCTTCTCCAGTGAAGAGCCCAGCAAATGCTGAGACCAAAGAGGAGTTTTCAGGCCCCTTCAAACCAGCCAAGACCCTGAAGCAGGGCAGCGTGCTGGATCTCCTCAAGTCTCCTGGTAAGACTGGCTTGGTCACTCAGCCGCTCATGGCCCTCTTGGCTCATCCCTTGCAGCAAACACTTCTGTATAGCCTACTGAATGTGCAGACCCTGGTGGAGTTGGGTGTAAATTGTTTGTGTTCATTTCTCCGTCTCTCCTCCACCCACAGGTTTCTCTTCCAGCCCCTCCACCTCAACCACCACCTCCTCCTCTCAGCCCGCCCCCAGCCTCCCCCTCTCCGGCTTCGGGGAGAAGTTCAAGCCTGCGGCGGGCTCCTGGACCTGCGACACATGCCTCTTGCAGAACTCTGCAGGGGACAACAAATGTGTAGCTTGCCAGACCTCCAAACCCCAAACAGACTCTTCCTCCTCTTCATCATTCTTATCTAAACTGGACAATAAACCCCCCGCTGTTTCGACAGCAGGCAGTACGGGGCTGGCGGCCCTGTTCGCCCCTCCGGCGGGGACGTGGGATTGCGACACCTGCCTCGTGCAGAACAAGCCGGAGGCGCTCAAGTGCGTGGCCTGCGACACGGCCAAGCCCGGCACCGGCGTGAAGCCCGGCCTGACCCTGCCGGCGCTCTCCGACGCCTCCAAGAGCTCCGCCGCATCCAGCCTCTCCACTCCTGCCGCCGCCGCTGCTGCTGCTGCTGCTACTACTACCACCTCCTCCTCCTCCTCCTCCTCCTCCTCATCGAGCACTTCTAGCGGACTGTCAGGCTTTGGGGACAAGTTTAAAAAGCCCGAGGGCTCGTGGGACTGTGACACCTGTATGGTGCAGAACAAAGCGCAGGACACTAAGTGTGTGGCCTGTCAGAGCGCAAAACCAGGTGAGCGAATGACTGTTCATGTCTGGTCATGTCAGGTTGTGGAAGGTACTGCTACATGGAGACCTTGCCTTTCCCAGTGCCCAATGCATACCATCAAAAACAAGAATTCGAATGAGAAGGCCATTGTAAATCATTATGTTTTAAGCACTGAGTTTTTGGTCCATTTTTCCATGGTGGACGATGACCTTGATGTGTCCTCATGTCTCCACTGACCACCCCTTTTCTCTGCCCCAATCAGGTGCATCATCAGCAGCAGCAGCAGCCCCCGCCAGCCTGCCCCCTTTGTCCTCCTCCGGCGGCTCAGCAGCGCCCCTGCTGGGCTTCGGGGACAAGTTCAAGAAGGCGGCAGGCAGCTGGGAGTGCGACGTGTGCTGCGTGCAGAACAAGGCGGAGGACCTGCAGTGCGTGGCCTGTCAGAGCAACAAGCCTGGAGCCAAACCCGCGCCAAAAGGTACAGCAGGAAAACTAATAAACGACGAGTGCCGTTCCTGTTTGGCACATGATTTGCATCCCAACACACAGTGCATGCTTTGTCTCTTCCTCTTGAAAATGGTGACCCCTCCCCTCCCCCTTAGGCCGGAACATTTCCCTATCCCTCACTTTGTATTTTGTTCTTCCTGTTCCCTCCCGCACAGCCGCGTTTGGTTCCTCGACGTCCTCCGATTCCGGCACCGGAGGATTCAAATTCGGCTCCGGCGCCGCTCCGGCTGCCTCGACCGGCATCAAGTTTGGCGGCGCCTTCTCGGACTCATCTAGCACCCCTCCCAGCGGCTTCAAGTTTGGAGGCGCGCCCTCGGATTCCACGGGGGGATTCAAGTTTGGGGGCGCGTCATCCGACTCCACGGGTGGCTTCAAGTTCGGAGGCGCGTTCGGAGGTGCCAGCGACTCCTCCTCATCTTCAGGAGGTTTTAAATTTGGCGGCAGCAGCAGCAGCACCACCACCACCGAGGCGTCCTCGACCACCACCACCAGTGGCACTACATCAGGGGGCTTTGCGTTTGGCTCGACCTCGGCCTCCTCATCCTCCTCTTCATCGACTGCCACGGCTGCTACCACCACCACCACATCTGAAGACTCTAAGAAGACAGACACGGCCAGCTTAGGTGAAGGCTTTAAATTCAGTGCCAGCAGCAACTTGACCTTTGGCACCCCAACCACAGCACCTTCGACTGAAGCCAGCAGCGCTCCGGCTCCCGCGGCCGAGTCCTCGGGCTCGGCCTTTTCTTTTGGCCTCTCCAAAGCAGAAGACAAGCCCAGCGCCACCCCCACCCCCAGCTTTACTTTCTCCAACCCTCAGGACACCCCGGCCACCTCCACCCCCGCCACAACGGCCGCCTCCACCTCGCTGCCCATCTTCGGGAAGCTCCCCGCGGCCGAGCCCGCCACCTCCGCTCCCTCCTTGCTCTCCACCGCAAAGTTCGGCGAACCCGCGAGCAAGGAGCCAGCGCTGTCAGCGCCGGTCTTCTCTTTCGGGAAGGCGGCGGCGGTGGAGGAGAAGAAGGAGGCATCCTCGACCTCGGCTCCAGCCACCGGCTTCCTCTTCAACTCAAGCAAGGAGGCGGACAAGGCGCCCAGCACCACTGGCACCCCCACCGTTGGCTTCTCCTTCAACAAGTCCGAAGCAGCTTTGGAGCCCAAGTCTGTGTTCAGCTTCGGCAAAGCCCCAGAGAAAAGCGAGGCGGAAGCCCCCAAACCCAGCTTCTCTTTTGGCCAGAGTAGCGCAGGTGAGCTGTTTGTTTGTTTGTCCGGTTCTTGTTTGTTCCCTTTCTTTAATGTTTGCTTCTGTTTGGCTGTTTGTTGATATTTGTTGGTGTATTGTATGTTTGTTCCAGGCATGCAAACTCCTCACCTTTTTTTTTTTTTTTTTTTTTTTCCCATCAGAAATTGTGTGACTGACCCATTTTGATTTCAAAACGGTAATGTTCGCTGACTGACAAAACATTACTGTTTTGAAATCAAAATGGGCTGTTCACGCAATTTGTGTATGTGTGTGGCCGCAACTGTACACGGCCGTAGTCCACATAATGTGCGCAAACTTGAACGCAGAGAGCTGTGAGTGGAACAAGGATGGGAGAACGAGACGATGGATAATGAGTTGTAGCCTATAAAACAAGTAAAGTTGGAGTAGTACTTTTCAGTTGTAGGCAGATTGATCATTGTGATTGACAATGCTGGAAGGTTTCACAAAAAAAGGCCTGGATGAACTAGGCTACTCCAAGCAAAAAACAAAAAAAAACTGCCATTACCCCACTCGCTCTTCTCATCTTTTTCACCCCTGACCACTTTGCATGCCTGTTTTTTGCTGTATGTTCGGATGTTTATGAAAAATGATATCTATATAAAATGTAGCCATTGCGCATGTGTACATATAACTAATGTTAATGTGATGAGGCTAATCCCATTAGGCCAGGTTCGTTATCCTCTGAAATGAAAAAACTCCTCTCACCTTTCCTTCCCTTCCCTTCCCTTCCCTCTACAGATGCGTCGGCTCCAAAGCCGGCCTTTGGCT
>JASCQY010000068.1:1719736-1739501 GCA_030264315.1 Sardinella tawilis
GGGAGCTACCAGGCCGCCCCCTCCACCACATGGTCTCTGGGAGTCTTGCTCTTTGAGCTAGTGTGTGGAGACCGTCCATTTGAGACGAGAGAAGACATCATTCTCAATGAGCCAAAGTTTAAAGAGAGCCTGTCCAAAGGTAAAGAAGTTGTGGAAGCATCTAGAAATCAAATACTCAATCCTATCCATTCCTTAATACAGTCCCCTGTCAATGGTTATAAAACTACTGATCTAAAATACAATCCTTATCTGGTCTGATCCTTGTGTGTAGAATGCCATGACCTCATGAAGTGGTGTTTAAGCACCAACCCTGAGGACAGACCAGTCCTAGAGGACATCCTAAACCACGACTGGCTGTCAGGACATCAGTGGTTCTAAGACACCACTGTGGGCGAGAGGACAGAAAGTAAGTCTGTAGTGTAATCAGAGTCATCATCAAGCTGCTCTAGTGAATTTAGGTTTTTACTCATAGAAGCGGCTATCTGAACCAAGTGTTCTTTTCTGCAGCATCACAGGGACAGATAGGGAAGAGCCGAGCCATAAAGCTGTTCTTGGACACCAGCATCCACTAGACCACCAGGACCTTGAGTTTGTTTGCCTGGCTCTCTGACTCCTCCTGGTGGACTGATGGAGTAATACACAATGGACTGAAAGAGTCACCATGGAGCCACACCATCTGCACACAGGTTCAGGACATTGTTCCCCTACTGCCCAGACCTCCGCTGCCCAACTTGCAGTGATGTGCTGAAGAATCGACATTTTGTAGTGCCAACCACATTAAAAAGATTAAAGGATTTCTAAAGACATGTATCCACATTACTGTCTTTAAGACACCAATGGCATAAATCCACAGTGCAGTCTCTAACACAGTAATGCACATTATCAGAAAAGCGCACAGACACACACACACACACACACATGCACACACTCCAGTGTAGTATTTCTGGGCAGAGCTAGTAGGTCTATATTGGGCCGTTCAGTTTACACTGTGCTAGAGATTTTTGCAGTTGTTTGTGTAGCCCAGACCATAAAGGGTTAAGCTCCGGCTAGATTCTGGCCTATCAGAACCAACCCAATAGGTAGCTAAGGCAACCAGAAAATAAGAGATTGATAACGAAACGGATCAGATTGAAATGACACAAGCTGCACACACATAATAATATACACTTTTTAAATGATCAAAAGCTACAGAAGAAGGAAAGAAAAACGAAACAGATAGAAGACGAAGCTAGACAACAGCTAATGTGAAAGAGTACTGAAGACTAACGAGACCCAAAGAGAAATGGATAGCCTGCAACGAATAAGAAGAAGCCACCGAACTTTCTAGAACCTTGAGCTGGTCAGGTTTTTTTTTTTTTTAAAGAAGATTGAATTGAAGTTGACGGCAAACCTCCTAGAAGAATTTCCCACTTTCCTGCCTTCCTCCCTGGTGGTAGGAATTGACTTGACTTTTCCCCACTACTGACATACGAACTGAATAATTGTACATGTTGTAATTGAAATAGATAGGCCTACATTGAATTGATTTGAATTATTTGATATATGAAACTAACTATTGAATCTATCCATCCATTTGAATCACTTATTGAATCTTTTGTAATCATAATCTTTTATAATATATTGTATATATAGAATTAGAGTAAGGGGCACCCAGGTAGGTCTAGATATAGAACTGAATATTTGACCACTGTGAATATTTATTTATTTATTGCACTGCACTGTATTTATTTTTTTTCTTCTATTTGTTTGTTATTGATCATTACTTCTATGATCTAAACTTTGTAATCTATTAAATACTCTACTCTACTACTCTACTCTACAGTCTACTCTACTTCTCTGCCACTTGAACAACAGGGCTATGGATTGATTCACACCGAACCTCTCCTTTAACTTGCTAAACTGAGCTAAACAAGTTGAAAGGGACTGACATGATGCATCCACTCCTGACAATTCTGTCATGAAAATCACGTTTAAAAGCATGAAAATCACGTTTAAAAGCGTTTTCATCCTCGACTCATTCTATCCAACTACGGGGTAGGTGATGACCATGTAATCTTCTGGTCAGACTACAAAAAATTCTTTAGACCTCAACACATCAAAAACCAAGGAACTAATAGACTTCCGTAAGACCCCCACCACCATCCCCACTCTGTCAACAACCAACTCTGTTGATACATACAGGTACCTTGGGACAACAACAGACCACAAACTGAACTTTCATCATAACACAGACTATCTACTCCAAATGCCAGCAGCATTCTTCCTCAGAAAACTCTGCAGACTTCAGGTCCACTCATCAGTTCTGACAGCTTTCTGCAGATGTTTAATTGAGTCAATAATCACCTTCAACATCACAGCCTGGTTTGGGGCACTGTCCAGTATTCACCGGAACCCACTCAACAGAATGATAAAGCTAAGCAGTAAAATAATTGGTCAAGAACAGGAATCACTCTCCAGCATAACAAGACGAACCTGCCCTCAGGCCACAGACTCAGATTTCTGTCACTCAGAACAAACAGAGCCCTGTCTAGCTTTGTGTCTGCTTCTATCAGACTGTTGAACAATGGACCTGCCCTGTATGAACTATCATTCTTAGTCTTCCTTTATTTATTTATTCATCTTTACAATTATTTTCTAAAAAAAAAAAAACGAACGAAAAAGCTAAAAAAAGGTACAAGACAACTGTACATATTTTTTCTTCTTGGGTAAAGGAACTACAATCCCATACACCATTGGAAGTGAATCAATAAACAGCGTTTATAACTCAACTATAGTTTTCCAAGGCCCTTATTAAATTGAGAACACCATAATGACCAATCTCCTATAGTTTGCTGTGAGCAGAGCAGACCAAGGTCTGTCTTTTGCCCCTCCCCATTCGGTCACTACTTTTGACACAAAAGTGGATTTATTCCGTTTTTACCGTAACCTACATCTCAAAGTGTGGCACGCTCAGAATACAAGACTGACTCAATCTAGTTTGATGCCTGGTGACACCATTCATGATGACACTACTGACCTGCCCACTAACTTTAAACCTAAGTCCCGCTTTTCCCCGATTGTGCCAAACCAAGCGCACTTACAAATGCCAAACCAAGCGCACTTACAAATGCATGCATTGCCCTCACTGTGGGTATGTTACTCAGTCTAAGACTTTTACTGATACAAAAACAACCAAAACATACCAACAGAGAGACTTCATTAACTGCAACACAACCTTTGTCATCCATCGGTTAACTTGTCCATGTGTTGAAGGTTTTTTCTATGTCGGCCGCACAAAAAGACGCATGCGAGATTGTTTGGCCGAACATAGGTATGCGATAAGAATAGGCAATTACCCCATGGCAAGACACTTCAGTGAATGCCATAATAAGAACGACTCACTTTTGCGCATACAGGGTAGGCTATAGAACATGTTAGCGAGGGGTGGTGATAGATTAAAGAAGTTGAATCAAAGGGAGACTTTTTGGATAGACCGCCTGGATGCTATGCGCTATCCAGGTCTGAATGAAGATATTGATTTTACTTGTTATCTGTGAACCGTACCTTGATTGGTGTCTGGCATTCTATGTGAATCTTTTCTTTTTCATTTTCTTTTGCTATATGTTGTACTACATATGTATCACTTGACATGTTCATTTTAACTATGGGGGTGGCGCTGGCGCTCAGCGCGAATACATGGGTAATATGACCTGATGTCACTATATAGGTGAGGCCTGTGACCCTAGTTGTTTGAAGACTAAGTCCTGATGAAGATCTGGTGAGAGGTCGAAACATGTTGGCTTTTTTAATCATGCACTAGCCAAGTTACAATAAAGGCTTTTTAAATTATTCCTTCCTCTTTTATATGTTCTGGAGTGCCTGGATTAACATTTTTGCTTCCTAACACCTGAGTTGAGTTTAAAATATTAAATAAAGGGTCATCATCACTATTTTTTGTGGTTTTATCAAAGCTGAATGAAATGCATAAATGGGGATTGCTTTCTTTTTGACTTTTCACTTTCATTAGGCCTATGTCATTAAACTAGGGGGTTGACTAATGATGCAAGTTCAGCAGCCACAACATTTCAGAAACTTTTCCTCTCCCATTCAGATGATGTGACATTTGCAACATTTATTCATATTTAACTCGAGGAAAGTGTTGCATTAGGCTACGTTGCGGCCAAACAACGTTTATAACGGTGAATTGGAGAACGGTGAATTCAGTAGACCTTTACTGACCTCGATCACGCAGACCTCAGCTGCATCAGCTCCCTCTCTCTCCTGCTCCTCACTCTCTTAAAAAACCTTTGTATATCCATCTAGCCAATGAATTGAAAGACAATTTGATTTTCCCATGCCAACACTAATAGGCTACAACAATAGCGTTTAAAATTGAGAGTACTACCATTACCGATCTTATGTTGAAATAGGCTAGAGAAATGGGACATAATGGACAACTGTCTTACAGTATATAGAGCCAAAGTTTGGTTGTCCACGATTGCCATTTTCTGTAATGCTCCATTAAGCTGCCAAAATTAATTTTGAAAAAGACAAGTAGGCTACATCGCATTTCCTTCCCCATAGCTAAATGTAGGCAATGTTAAGCACACAATCACTGACATCAACTTACGATCTCACTGTACGTAACGGTGACATTCACAGCGAATTCTGCCCTTTTTCTGAATTGAACAACACACCGCTTGTTCAGGAACGCTGCAGCACGCAATAGCCATGTGATTCAGCTTAGAACCATACATGTATGCCTGCCTACCGCCCTTGTAGTCAGAGACATGGGAATCATAGCAATAATTTTTTTAATAAATGAACTTGTATTTATATTTTGTCTCGTTTTCTTGCTGGCTCGAGTTAAGAGCATGTCTGAACTCATTTTAAATATTAAAAAAAAGGAAAGAAAAAGAAAATGAAAAATCGAACCCAAAATTATAGGGGGGCTTAGGAATATTTTACGGGGGCTGAAGCCTCCCTAAAACGGACCTGACAACGTCCATGGGCTAGTTGAGGGAACTTACACATGATCAGCAACAGATCTGGGTGCCAGCTCTCTCTGATCCTGGTATAACCTCAGGAGCTCCAACACTGTGGTTTTTATCTCCTGGCCATCTGTGTGGATTTTGTCCAGTTCCTCTTTAAACAGACAGTCAGACAGACAGACAGACAGACAGACAGACAGAGAGATAGGTAGGTAGGTAGGTAGCTACTGTAGATAGGTAATCCTGTTGGAAATTCAGGAATTTCATTAACTCGTACAGTATTTGTGTTACTCCATCAGGAGGAGTTGGAGAGCCAGTCAGTTGTGACTCGTGGGATAGAATGCTCTCTCTTCAGGGTTCGTGCTTACTGTAAACACCACTTGATGACGTCATGGCATCCTCTAAATATTCTACCAGATGAGAAGTGTTGTGATTTACTTCAGTTGAACATCAGCACTGTATTAAGGAATGGATAGGGATTGACTATTTGATTTCTAGATTCTATCACAACATCTTTACCTTTGGGCTGGCCCGCAGTAAACTTTGGCTCATTGAGAATATCTTCTCTGACCTTAAATGGACGTCACAAAAGACTCCCAAGCTCAATGAGGAAGACATGGTGGAAGGGACGGCCAGGTAGCTGAATATTCAGGCGGACATTAGTCCCAGGTGCCTGAAGATAAATATTGTGAGAGAACATTTCACATTTGATCTTCCTTTTTCACATTCTGTTGTTTTACTTATTTTACTGACCAGCAAAGTTATAATAAGAGTCAAACTTAAGCCAGTTTGATTGTCTAGTCATTTAGATTGACGAGGACATTTTCGGTCTTCACACCACAATTGCAGCAGTGTATCAGTGCCTCGATGACCTGCCTCATTACTAGCCTGCATCCCAGGGAGCCGACCACCAAATGTCTTGCAGATATAGAAGCTTCAAGACCAGAATATACTGGAACAGCTCTTCAGATCAGTCCAGCAGATTGAGTATGTTCAGGCTTGCAGAGGGCTGGGAGACGATGGTCATGAGAGCCACCTCTCGAGGCAGACGCCTGCCGTCACCAGGCTGGGAAGAAAGAGAAGAGGAAGGAGGACAACATTTAGAGGACCACAACAATTTACACAGGCATCTTAATGCAGGCAAATCTTTTCTTGGGGGCTATTGAGAAAGTATATTGAAGTATCCAAATTCAGTTTTCATATCGTTACACTCACCATGATGATGTACTTGTCGGCCTTGGTTTTCAGAATGTACTTTATGGCAACTTCCAAAGAGAAAAGTAATAAGAGAAAAGTAGGAGTCTCCTACCTCTTCTCCATCCGACCTCCTTGTTCCCGCGTAGACAGAGCCGCAACCGCCCGAACCAGGCAGCTCTCCAACTGAGTAGCTGGAAGCGAAGGTTGCTGCACAGAAAATACATGAGCTGCTCAGCTTTGGGCTGTAAAGCTCAGGAGTCGTTTGGCTATTGGTGCCAGGCTGTCGGCCTTTTACCAGCCGAGACTGAACTACAGCAAACAGACACTGTATGTTAGTATACTTGGTAGCCAATATCTACAGTAGACAGTACAAAGGACATTGGACGCTGACAGAAGTGTTCAGTCTTTAAGTGACCAATTCATTGGGCTTATTGGTGGTACTAGACTTTAACCACTGTGAAAAAATTCATCACTGGTTTGGGAAAGGCAACTGCTCTGTAAAATAAAACTAAGGAAAATATCATGAGATCTATACATTATTTTAACATCCCTAATTTAAAAACTTTTAAAATTTTAAAAGTATAACATCTCCATTTACCCTGACCAGGCTGTCAGCCTAGCTGGTAAAAGAATGGATTTAGGCTCGTGAGACACATATTTAACAGATGCTTTCCTTTTATCCTTGCAATCTTTACATGTGTTATTGTTGTGTATACATGAGGTGGAAAGATCAGCATTCAATCTGTTCAATACAGTTTCAGGAAAATAAGAATATAATTTACTAATCTGTTACTGTAACACAAGTCTCCAAAATACGGTACTTCTTGAATTACGCCATATGACCGCTAGGTGGCAGCAACGTGTAACAAATGACCTGGATGCTAGTAAATTGATATCATTCCATGTAATTTACTAGCATCTCGGTAGGATACAATTATTGCATTGCAATTTTGGATTTTTAGTGTACATAACTTATGTCACTATTTATAAAACTGAACAAAAGAAAGAAAACATCTATTCAAAATAAAAGCTTTAGTTGGTTAATAGCAGTCATATAGCACGGTTGTTAGCTTTCATAGACAGACCATTTCCAAATGGAAAACATTATGAAACTTCCAATACCTGACTGTAGCCTACATTAACATGGCAGTAGCAACATAAGACTTACATTGTTAATTCACGAACAAAGAAAGGTACGTTTCCAACGTTTAAGTTCAACAAATGGAGTGAGAGAAAACTCCTACAAGGAGGAGGAGGAAAGTTAAAGACCAGAAGGAGTCCGCCTTTGACCTTGATGACATCACCATTCTGGGGTTCTCACTGTAGGCCAGTCAATCTAGCTCAAAACAGGGCCAAAGATGAAACTAATAGTAATGGTTCATAGTTTTTATTGATCCTAATACCCCACTTGATCATAGGCCTATTAAAAATCTACCATCATCAATGTGGATTGGAACATACTTTTTTTTCAAGGTCAAAGGCAGCACTTGTCATTTGCCATTGGGGGATACTACAGGTGAATAGGGTACATTTTTTTAACCAGGAGATGTCAAAATGAAACTTTGCCAATTGTTTATTCACATTAAGGCAAAGATCTTTTGCATTGCATGTTTTTCTGAACTGTAATGGGTAACCAGACACTTTTTTGCTTGTTATCCTAAATAGGCATTGGCAATGTGCCAAATGATTACTGTTGCAATTTGTTTTATGTCAAATGCAAGATTGACTGGCCTAAGTAGAGGCATTGTTTGGAACAGGTGGTGGCACTAGCAAAAACTGTACTGTATAGTTGCTGGTGGCTCGTGCCACATGGTCTACTATCCTGTACACTGTCCCGTGCCACTCGCCCACTGTCCCGCGCTTCTCATCTAATGTCCTGTGCCACTCGCCTACTGTGTTGTGACAATTGCCAGCTGATACAAAGAAAATATCTATTCAAAATAAAAGCTTAAGTTGGTTAATAGCGGTCATGTAGCATGGTTGTTACAGTAGCTTTCATACACAGACTAGCCATTTCTAACCAGATTAAGCTTCAGACATTATGAAACTTCGAATACCTGACTGTGGCCTACATTAACATGGCCTAACTGTTCTGCGACAATTGCCAACTGATTCAAACCTGACCCTGAACCTAAACCTAACCCATGGGACAGTGGTAAATGACTGCCACAAGACAGTATGACTGACACAGGACAGTGCACAAGTCAGTAGGCCAGTGGTGCGGGACAGTGCAGAAGACAGCAATTGAGTGGCACGAGCCACTAGCAATAGTACGGTATACTCACAGTAGGTATGTCACTTGATACAGTGGGTGAGAGCTATGGGAGAGTAGGCAAGTGTCACAAGACAGTACGAGTGGTGCAGGACAGTACACAGGACAGTACACAGGACAGTAAGCCAGAGTGCACAGGACAAAAAGGCAGGTCGCACAAGACAGTTGATGAGTGGCGCGCAGGACAGGTTATAGATAGGACAGTTGGTGACTGGCACAAGCCATCAGCAACAGTACAGTACAGTTATTGCTCCCACTGCTACTATTAAATAGGCTTCACACCACTGGCAAGTGGCATGATATAGTGCCACAAACAACAGGTTGTCCATGTCCATGTCCAAGAGAGAGCGCAACTTTGAGCCACAATGGAATTAATAGAAACGAGTGCCAGGCTGTGTATTGTGCACATCCGAAATTACGCCTTTCTCATTCTCAGTGGTTAGTCTTCAAGCAACACAGAGGCAGACTTTTTCAAATAAGGTCAAGCAAAATGGGATCAGCTGAACTGTTTGTAATGAACATGTTTTTGCAGGGATAGTCAAAGCAAGCTGTGTCCTTTTGGTTCTTTAATAAAGGTCATGACTTCCTTTAAAATTACTAGTGACGTTACCCTGAACAATGCGTAATGATATGTGTGTTTGTTTGGTTGGTCACCCTGACCCTCCCTGGCGCACAGGCCACTGGGTGTCACTTAAAAACCAGATCAGATTTATTGTAGCAACCTGCCTTGGCAACGCAAAGAGTCCATGGCGACGTCTGTGGCACTATTCAAGCTTGTGTGAAGGAATGCTGCTGTAATGAAATGTCCAGTTTTTAACTCAGTGAAGGCTACCTCGAGACTGCTGTAAAAAGATCGCGCCTAGTGCAGCATTGACTTCTGATTGCAATCCTAGCTATGGGATGCGGAGCAAGCTCCAAAATTACTGCTGTTGAACCTGTCAAACCCTTAAGCGAAAATGAGGTAGGTGCTCTTCCTCATAACCATATAGTTATCATGTTACCCTTCATTATTTGCCGATTCTCAATTAGCGTACAAGAAATAATAGCTAAAACCTTACAAATAATTATTTTAGGCGTGCGTCGGAATTTCGTGAAACAAAGTAAGCGGTTCTGTCGGTCGGTCCGCGCGGGAACAATTTTCTCATCAATTTTTTAGTGTGACCCATAAAACAGTCGCCCTCTGTTATGTGAGAAGCTGTTCCATTATTTCCCTGTGCATTTTAATCAATCAGGGGTGCATCTTAGACTGGTAATAATCTACAGACTCTGAACTGTTTTAAATAGCATCCAAGTGGGCCATATGTTATCAATATGTGCTCTGATAATTTTACCTTAATCTTAAATATCATGATTTGGCAGCACGACTCCCTGGAGGTCCAGCGGGCAGGAGGGGGCGACCGTGGGGACTCGGCCGTCTCGAAACACACCACAGACAGCGGGCTCGGTCTGGAGGCGGCAGAGGGCGTAGTCTTACCTGGAGCAGTGCCTAGACAGCTTCCTCCTCTTAGAGGTGAGAACAACGTAATTTACAGCTGGCCTATAATAAACAGGATTATGCCTCTGTAGGAGCTGGTAGATCATGCCTTGTGAATTTGGCAAACCTAAGAGTTTTGCTTGTTGGTTAGGCTTATATGGAAAGGCACTTGTCATGGGTGTTCTCTAGCTCACTGAACACGTTTATTTTCAATGATTTATGAACTGAACTTGACACATTTATAAGTAAAGAACTTGAAGTAATCCAGATTTTTGTGACGTTCTGAATCATTGTCCAGAGAAATTCTTGGGTTACTGCCCAAGTTGTGATGAATGAGACAGGTAAACATAGCCTACAAATAGGCTACCTGCAACAATTGGAAATGGTGGAGATTGTAGTGAGCAGTTGGTTATGAAGATGGTTTGTTTGAAATCAATCATGGTGTGCACTTTGCAGACATACTCACTCACTTTTTTTAAGTTAAAGTAACTGAATGTGAACTTGTTCTCAATTAAAACAATGAACTATGAGCGTGAATGTATTATCAAACTTTGAACTAGTTTGTGTGAAGCATGAACTTGCAGTGAACTGACTATCTTTACCATATTTGGCAGTCAATATAATGTATGTTTATGTGTGTGTGTGTATGTGTGTGTGTGTGTGTGTGTGTGTGTGTGTGTGTGTGTATTAGCTGACAGCCTGAGCCTGGCACAAAACAATGTCCCCTCACCCAGACAAGAGTCCAGTGAGATCTTGGAGCAGCTTCTGAGTCAGGGCATCATTCCAGCCCAGCCACACACAGCTAGCAGTGGAGAGGCCTACAGCATCATGGTGAGCACATCAACACATGGACACACACACACACACAACACACACAAACAGCATTCATGATTGTCTTCCACTTCCAGAGGTCTAACAAAGTCACCATAACTGATAAACACAAAACAAAACAGAGATTGAAGAGGTCCTTCCTGTATAACTTCATACCTCAGGAAACGCGAGAATAATATGCTCTCCATTCCACACCAAATATTCATCTGACTTCCTCATGTGGCCAAAGCTGATTTCATCCCTCTCTAAGTGGCCTGGCAGGGGAGGCTGGAAGTGACGTGTTTCCTTCCTGTGTCAGATGGCCGACGCGGAGAAGCCCCTGAGGAGGCCGCCGCCCAGGCTGGAGAAGCTGATGGTGAGGAAGGAGCCAGGGACGGCCACCAGGGAAGACCTCCAAGAGAAGATGAGACAGGCAGAGGAGCGACGGCAGGTTAGCCAGAGAGCCTGAGTGAGGGAGAGAGATTCCTCCGTGATCTGTCTATCTATCTATCTGTCTATCTATCTATCTATCTATCTATCTATCTATCTATCTATCTATCTGTCTGTCTCTCTGTCTGTCTGTCTATCTATCTGTCTGTCTGTCTGTCAGTCTGTCTGTCTGTGTATTTATCCATCTATCCATCTTATCCATCTATCTTGTCTGTCTTTTTTTTTTTTTACATTTTTGGAAATATATGTCATGTAAGTTAGAGATATTCTTACTGATGTACCCTGAATATTAATTATCTTTGAGCCACCATTGTGCAGGCTTCCATTAACCAGACAATGCTGACATCTGCTAAGATGAATGAAAACTTTTGAACACACTCAAATACATACAGTTGTGACACACATACAAACACAAATACAGTGCTACTATAGCAACATAGCAGTGTTTACAGAGTGTGAAGACATGCAAGGAGACAGAAGAAGAACACCCAGCAATAGTCTGGACTTCAGGAACATCCTGCTAGCATTTCATTTTTATGCGGTGTTGTGTTGAGACATTGGCACACAGGAGGAATCCTTGCAGTTGTGTATGCAGGACAACTGTTACTGCTCAAGTAGGCCACTCAAACCCCTTTGCTTTTGACTTCCAGATTAAAGCAATAGTCCAGAACCAGTCAACGCATAGCTCTGTTGTTGGAGGTTTCTGTCGGTTTTGTTTTCTGTTAGTGTTGGCTGCCAGTTCACAAATTCGGATTGTGTTGTCTCATCGGCAAGCTAGAACTGAAACTAAGATCTGAGAGGACAACAGAAGTACTATGCTGAGGTAGCTCAAAAGGAGTTAAGAGTTTAGTCTTCTCCCTTCTGGATTCCGGATTCTTATGACTGGAATATGGAATTCCGGTAAATCCTCTCCTCCTGCCTCCATGCTTTTTGCGGCAGACATTTTGCCATACAACTTTTGTCCTCGCTCTATTCCCACACTCTCTGACTACTTACGTCCATATCCATCAGCACCCAACGGTACCTTCCAGGCAGCGCTGCCTGCCAGGCACTACCTTAACCCTGACCCCTTAGCCCTCTCCCTAACCCTAGATTTTTGGGTGCCTTGCAGGCAGCGCTGCCTGGGATGCCTGGAAGGTGCCGTTTAGGGCTCAAAAGACCATTCACCGTCATGAAGTCAGAAAAAAAGATGTAATGTGGCACATTGCTACATTGATCTATTATTATAGCCTAGGGCCTAGGCTACATCCAGAGCTTCATAGCCTGCAATCGCTCTTTCATTTGAAACTGGTTAAAAACTAGGCCATTGATTTTGCATTGGCCCTTAGATTTTTCAGGATGTGGCCCGCAAACAGAAAAGTTTGGCCACCCTTGTCCTAAAGCATCTCTGTCTGTTGGAACAGATCAAAGAGGATGAGCTGAAGGTGCGACTCAGGACTAAATCGGCTCGGCGGCGTCCAGCTGCGGCTCAGATGGAGACTGAGGATCACACCGTGGTGGAGGAGCTCCAGCTAGACCCACCCAGTGTGCGGCACAGTCCACCTAAGACCCCGGACCACCAGACCCACGTCAGCCCGCTGGAGAGCAGGTCTAAGCCAGACATGGGCCAAGAGGGGGAAGAGGAGAGAGGGAGAGACGGAGAGACAGCGGCAAACAAACATGGCGGTGGAAGAGATGCCACTCTAACAGAATCTCTGAACATGGAGAGTGACTCAACTTTTCAACAAATTGAAGACGTAGAAGAGATATTTTAACTGAAAAAAGGGGGCTTGATTATATGCAGGGAAATACACTGGGTATATTTTACAAAGTGATAGAATACTGTTACTTGGTTAGTGCCTTTTAATCATAAAAAATGAATGATTCTGGGATGTATATATTTTAACTGTATTTAAAAGCAAATATTATGGTTGATTGAGTAGAAAGAATTTCTTAATCCATCTTTGAACTGTCTGCATACTGTACTGCATATGTTTGCACAAAGTGTTTGTAAATTGGAAGAGATAAAAGCTTTATTTGTAGATTTTTATTCATGCAGTTCTATAATGTTTGTTTATAAACACAGAGCACATGAGGGCCTAACTGTAATACTTCAAACCAAAACATGAATTATTTTATATATGCCAATACAAAATTCTTAGATAAAGTATGCTATGTAAAACATACAATGTAAATATCAGAAAAGATTCATTGTCCACCTCTGAATCACTACTGTAATGCCAAATTTGCCCACTAGGTGGAGTGTCTCTGGTGTGGGTTGATGTGTGAAGTTGACGCTGCTATTCTCTGTTGACTGAGCTGACAGGTGATGCGTAGTGGTCTTTGCTGTGGTGATCATTGTAAGGCGACCTCTGTAATTACTTTAGGAGGTGCCTAAAAAGTAGGTCTCATTAAAAAGTCATTGTGTGATATGTGTTAACACTTGGTGGCCACGTATTTGTGTGTTATTGTACACCTTTATTTAACTCAAGTTAACTAAGGGGAATGCCCTGTGCTCTGAGCTTTCTTCACTGTGTGTCTGTGTGCTAATACACATTGGACTTTGTGTATGTATGAGGACCAGCAGTTTGTGAGTGCCTGAATAGCCACCTAATGGTTCTCTTCTATGTGTTCAAGTCAGTACAAGCAGGGATGTGTAGTGGGCGTTGGATGCTGGGGTACAGCGTCCCCCCACTTCTTGGGACAGCGGCTATTTCTCATTATTTTCTAACATACCGCATACCCCCACTGGCTTTGAAAATAATAATAATTGTAATAATGATCATATAAATGCATGTATATAGTTTGATTTTGCAGTGTGTGGACACAAGTCTCTGCGACTAAGTGGAATGTGTGTGTGTGTGTGTGTGTGTGAGAGAGAGAGAGATAAGAATTTGAAAGGGAGTGTGTGTGTGTGTGTGTGTGTGTGTGTGTGTGCGTGTGTGTGTGCAGCTGTCAGTCATTTGTCTGCCTCTCGAAGCCCCTGTGTTGCTTTAGCCACATGTGCTGGCCTTAAAAAAAAACAATACTCTTTGTGCATGTGTGTGTGTGTGTGTGTGTTTGCCTGCCTGACCATGCTTTTAGAATGTCACTGCCTAAGTAATAAGTGCACTTGAAGGACTTATAGTAGAATGAAGAGAATTGTGGACAAATAAGGCAGATAGTCTGTGCTGATAAAATCATGTCCGCATGATTGTTCAGTAAGACAATTAACACTAGGATGTCTATACCAGCTTATGTTTAAGAATATTTTGTGAACAGTAGGGTCCAACAGCTTCTTTAAAAGGCGCAAAGTGCAAAATTTTGTTCACCAAATTGTACACCAATTTCTCAGACTTCTTTGCCAGCCCTGTGCTGGTAATAGGAAATAAGGTTATGTTTGGTCTTTGAAAAAGGATGCCAATACTGTGTGGATTGATTCAGATTTTAAGCAATAGTCTCACCGGAGAGTGGATAGCATACCTAGTTGTGTCTGTTTGTGTGGCGTCAGCTGTTCCTTTGTGACCTTTCACCTTTGGATTATGTGTGATCAACAGGTGTTCTCTGAAAGTTCTGTAGTGATAAGTGTAGCCAGTGTGTCTGTGTCGGCTATGTGCATCCTACAAGGTGTTTGGGTGCCTAAAATGCAAGAGCCAATATATACAGTAGTGGACTGACTTTTGCATTTAGTTGTGTGTAGTTGTGTGGATCAATATTCCACCTGTGATTTTATTTGTCATAATAGCCATCCAGGCTGATGAGACAATAAACAGACATCCACTTTTCTCATGTCATGTGACTTAGGGTGGCCGATTCTATTGGGTTTATAAAACTTTCAGCCTTCTCTATTGTCACTTATAGTTCCTCTCATGCATATTTTACAACAGCAGCAGTTGGGCCTATTTATTCAACCCCTGTATAAGACGAAGGTGCATGAATTGCTGTAAATGCCATGTCATTGATAGGCCAGCAGTTCACAGAAGCATAGACAAGTTGGCGAACCGCGGGTTAAACAGCTGAGATGAGGTCTCGGCAATGTGATAGCCTCCACATTGTCCTCTGCAGGAACATGATACCATTTCCTGCGTGACGACTTTGCCTCAGGCCTAATGGATACGTGACTTCTAATACATTAATGTCTGTTTAATGTAACAAGTTGTGTTCTTTGAGGAAACTACAGCGCCGTATTTCTACAATTATACGAAAGAATGGCACAGATAATGCTGGCGTGGTGTATGTATACCTGCGCGTCAGCGCGGGGACTCCTGTTACCAAACTCGAGACAGGTAGAGCCTACCTACCATAGGCCTACCTAGTGCGATGAGTCTAATCAATAATGTATCACACTGCGTATCATGTTCCTTTGGCTTAATTGCAAGATGAAACTGAGAATGGCAGCTATTGTGAACAATAAGAACGCAAAATATTGTTATGACGCAAACGTTTCCATGCAAGATAAAACATGGCCAATTGCAAGAAATTGAGTAGATTAGAACCAATAATCCATGAAGTCAACTGATTTAATACTTGTTTGTAGGCCTACTTACGCTAAGTGACCTCCCTGGAAGTCTAGAGGACGGCATTTCAATGGCAATATTGCATTAAACCTTGACATTTTACAGCTAAACTGTTGCATAAAATCAAATAGGCTATGAACACCAAAATGACTTTAAAAAATAGTCAAATTGAAAGCAAAAAGTAACTGGCTTTTAGAATGATCTTAAGGCAATGAACAAAAGAAAAGAACATTCACAAACAGGCCTGTGTCGTTCATTATGTTCTGTAATGACATCTGCTATTGTGGTACGTCTAGGTAGGCCTATACATCACAGGCTTGGCGCTTGCACCTGTTACATGCTGCGTCATCGGATTGCCGCTGGAGACACGGGCACTCCTGCGCCACCTTGGACCCTCTGCCTGACCACCAGCTGTTCACATAAATGTCTAGGCTACCCCAAGAGACAAGCAAGCTAGATAAAGGCTTCAAACCTTACGACACACATTTACACAATCGTCAAATGTGTAAATGTGTTAAACGAACGACAAAGACTCTGGCTAAATGGTCCTACAATGTGGCCTAAAAGCTAAACTTTTCGAAGGCTGTTTCCACATTTCGACTTCTTAGATTGGTTTATATCGTTCCTTGGAATGTTTGTATTCTGCTCTTACCCTTATTTTAGTTGAAAGGTAAACGTTTTAAGAGAAAAAGGTAGGCAATAATTGAATAGATTTGACTTCTCCACGCGCTTGCCTGCTGTTTGCCTGAGCGCGTGTTGTGCGTTGGGCGGAGCCGCCCTCCCTCGCCGGCAGAAGTGGGCGGACTTACATGAATTGCTTTTAGGAATGAATCACAAGCTCTTTTTGGTAGTCTCGACAGTCCCGAAGAAGAGTTGAACCCACCTGATGATCTTTGAAGACAATCCGCTCCATATTTCATCCAATTGACGATAAAACAATCTACCTCTACCTTATAGGCTATTTTTGGTATCGTGTCATTGTCTTCATCAACTTATTTTAGGAGTTTGCTTTAATTTACAACGTTTGTTTTATCGATAGTGATAGCATAATCAGCTCAAAAACCTCTCTACAAGTCATTTATTTAATTGTTTTTTTGCACTAATAAGACCCGAGAGGATGCACACTACGCAGAAGGACACGACTTATACCAAGATTTTTGTGGGAGGTTTGCCATATCACACCACTGACTCAAGTCTAAGGAAATATTTCGAGGTGTTCGGAGAAATTGAGGAGGCTGTTGTGATTACCGACAGACAGACTGGCAAGTCTAGAGGTTATGGATTTGTAAGTAAACTTTTCATCTTTGGTTCCTTGTTCTTAAATAGTTTACACCAGCCCCGCAACTAACTTCACGTTAAATTGTCGCAGCAGTTTCAAAGGGCAGCTGAATCACATGTCCCCGTTAATGCTGCGGTTATTTCATAATCTTGTTTTGAGATTGTGTTTGACTAAGAGTGTGGTCAGACCCGAGTCGAGTTAAGTTTCACCTCATAAAACTAACGTTATCAATTGCACCACAAACCACGCCGTCAGTTTATATCTGTTTTCCTTAACATTGACACTTGTTGGCCTATCAAATGATATTCCATTCAGTCCGACATTCAAGCGGCGAGTTCTTCTGCCATTCTGAAGAAGTCTAACGTTAATTCCTCCTCAGTTTTAATATTGGTTTGCTTGTGTCATCATGACTCCGCGTTAGGTCACCATTTAGTGGGAAGAGGACCACGTGGTGCTTTGGAATTAAGATATCAGGAAGATGACAGTTTATAATAAAAAAAATGTGTAGGCAACTCTGGCAAGTGTGTGAAAGGAGTTAAGTCAAGGTGATGTGCTGTATTAGCTCAGCTGTCTAGAATGACCGCAGACGGACCGCGTTGAAAAGAAGCTTGTTAGTTAATAGGCAGCAATGGTTGTTGACAGACTCTGCTGTCGAAATAGCTTCCACTTCAGAGGTCTGTACAGCCAGTTAGCCCAGGAATAGGCAACGTTAGAGTTGAGAGAGAGCTTCTTTCAAGGCTTGATGGGTAGAATGGGTTTGTGTTAAAGTTTTCATGTAGACTACATGGCAATGTTTTTTTTTAAGCAATAGAGAAGTGACTTTTCACTTGGTTTGATGTGAGCTTTGGTAAACCACAGAACTGATGTAAGCAGCTTGTTCTCTTGTAGTTCTTACAGGTCATTCTAACTGGTGTGTTTCTTTTATGTATGTTTTGCATGAGGCAACATCTCAGGCTTGACACCAAACCTCTGGCAAGCCAAGAGCGTGGTGGTTTTCAGGGTAGATGGGCTAGATTCTCAGGCTACTTGTGGTTACAGCCTTATGGTAAATTTGCCTAACTTCCTCTCTGGTCATTTGGAGAGCCACAGAAAGAAGAACTCTGAGAAAAGTCTATCCCTGGTCATTTGCAGATGGGAGTGTTTCTTTTTAAAGTTGCAAAGGACAAGTGTCAAGGGACTTGTCTTATTTGCATACCAATGACATTTATCATAGGCCCTTTACTTTCTGGAGAATCGTTATTGTCATTGTCTAGTTCCTTTTGGATGATTATGTCTTCATTTATCACGTTTGTCCTCAAATACACACACACACACACACACACACACACAAATGTGCATCTTATTTCTGGTATGCCTGTTACATGACTTAGGTGACAATGGCAGATCGCTCGGCTGCTGACCGAGCCTGCAAGGATCCAAACCCCATCATCGATGGCAGGAAGGCCAACGTCAACTTGGCATACCTGGGGGCCAAGCCACGGGTGATGCAGCCAGGTAAGAGTGATTTTTCAATGCAATGGTGGACAATGTCTTCGGGGACAAAATTGCGCATCATTTCCACCCTTTAAGATATGCCACAGGTTCTCGCTTTACCTGTGTTTATATATGTATATGTTTTATTTGTAATTAATGACATCTAATTTGGAATTAATTAAAAGAAAGCTTTACTAGATTTGTGGCACTGGAAGGTTCATGGCAATTGCATTAATGACTTTATATTTTATTTAGTAGAGTTTTTTTTTCCCCTTTAGAGCCAGCTAGGTGTGCACAGGTCTCTGGTTACCTGCACAAGCTGATGCCCTTGAGAGCCAACCTAGGCCAGGCTAACTGAGGGTTGGGTTCGGGTTGTGTTGTGTCTGTCCACAGGCTTCACCTTTGGCGTGCCCCAGATCCATCCTGCCTTCATCCAGAGGCCTTATGGGTGAGTGTCCTTATGGACATGTGTCCACTGAGTGGCTTGTCTGTCTGACTTGGGAGACTGAGATGGATAGAACCAACTCCAAAAACCAATGTGATGGCGGCTCACAGATAAACAGTTACACATGCAGACCCTCGTTCACATCAGCTTGTGTAGTTCATAATGGATTCTCATAGTGTTGTAGTCTTATGCAATCCTACTATTTCAGTGCTTTTACATTCCAAATGTTTGGTAACAGTAAGAAAAGCTACTATGATCTATTTAATGCCATCTATATTTGGAACAAGTGAGATTTGAAGTGTGTGCGTGTGAGTGTGTGCGTGCGTGTGTGTGTGTGTGTAATGTTTGTTGTTTCTGTATTCTCTGTATTTCTTATGCTGGACCTTGCTGCCTGACCAAATGTTATCTATTTTTCTCTGGTCCGACAGGCTCGATATCGGTTAAGATAACTGGTGCTTTGAGGAATAGAATTGCACAGATCATTGTTACCACTAGAGTCAAACACACACAAACAAGCTCAAATGGTGATTACAGATGCATGTATGTTGGAGTTTTTATTTTTGGTTTTGATTTGTTTTGTTTAGTTTCTAGAGCTGTGTGTGTGCCTTTTTTACCGTTATGAAGTGGTGTTGATAGCTAAACTGTGTGCTTTGGGGAAAAAAAAAGATCTGGACTTTTGGTGTTCTTTTTCACTGTTTGGAGGAAGTTTTCACTTTGCCAAGAGGAAGCAAAGTGGGATTTCAGTTTGTGCTTTTGTGCTGTAGCTTGTGTCACTTTCTCATCCTGATTTCATTTAACAATACACTTTATTTGTGTTTTGCTTTTCTTTCTGATGTCTTGTTGGAGTGAGTAAAACATTTCTTGTGTGTGACTTTGTTGAGGGGGGGGGGGGGGGGGGGGGGGGGGGGGGGGGGGGGGGG
>JASCQY010000068.1:1765536-1777058 GCA_030264315.1 Sardinella tawilis
TTCAGGAGTTGGGCTTGGCCCCTTAGTTCTAGTGAAAGGAACTTTGAATGCTTCAGGATACCAAAACATTTTGGACATTTCCATGTCCATGCATTCACCTTGTGGGAACAGTTTGGAGTGGGCCCCGTCCTCTTCCAACATGACTGTGCACTAGTGCACAAAACAAGGTCCATAATAACATGGATGACAGAGTCTGGTGTGGATGAACTTGACTGGCCTGCACAGAGTCCTGACCTGAACCCGATAGAACACCTTTGGGATGAATTGGAATTGGAAACTGAGAGCCAGGCCTTCTCGACCAACATCAGTGTGTGAGCCCACCAATGCGCTTTTGGAAGAATGTTCGAAAATTTCTATAAACACACTCCTCACCCTTGTAGACAGCCTTCCCAATAGAGAGATGAGAGTAATCTGTAAGCATACTGTATGTTTGTGTGTCCCACAGTGATAAGCGTCATGTGGACTGGGTACGGTCCTATCTGAGCATCTGGACTGAAATGCAGGAGTTCATCAAACAGCACCACGCCACTGGCCTTGTCTGGAGTAAGACCGTAAGTCTCTCCAACTGTGTATGTGTGTCTATGTGTGCGCGTGTGAGACAGACAGACAGACAGACAGAGAGAGAGATAGAGAGAGAGAGAGAGAGAGAGAGAGAGAGAGAGAGACTGAAAATGCATTACATGGAAAAAAATGTGAATGTCAGCTCATTGTTATGGAGTGATCCTCCTTGTCACTCATAGAGGTATAAAAGTGATGGGTTAAAAAATAAAGTGTCCCTACTGGCAAAGCCCAAACACACACAAAATACTTACTGGCAGAAAAAAACTAGCAGGTTTTAGTCAGGTGCGTAGAATACTGATACCCGTGGAGTGCACATTTGTAAATAGTCCGCTCGGTTGCTTGTGCTGTATTAATTACAGGTAGTGTGGCATGGTTACACACTGATGAATGCAAACACAACATACATTTACTGTCTCTTAGTGTGTCATGGTCTTTGAAATCCTCAAGGGGTGTGTGTGTGTGTGTGTGTGTGTGCTTGTGTGCCACAGACAGAAACATGAGATGGCAAGATGGGGGTGGCTTAGTGTCAGCTGTCCCCCATGCTGTGAGGTGTCGGTGTTTGTGTGTGTGTGTGTGTGTGTGTGTGTATGTAGAAGTGTGTGTAAGAGACAGGTGGTCCTCAGGGTCTTGTTCAATAGGACTTCTTTTCGAGGAAAAATGGGGCAACAAAAGCCTACTGTGTCAGGGGCTATCACACCTGCTCCCACACACACGCCACATGTAATCTAAACTACCACACTGCTGTTTCACTGTCATTACTCTACAGACACTTCACAAAACACACACACACACACACACACACACACACACAGACACACACACTGTATGGAGTAGATATGTGTTTGCAGCAATGGCCTTAGCACATGTGGTATATGGCCTACGCAAAATGGCACGTGGTTGCACTCATCCACGCAAAAAAACATAAATGTCTTCACAGACGGTATCAGTGTGTGGCACACACTCTAAGTTTGTGTTTGTTTGTTTGTTTGTTTGACTGATGAGTTCTGATGTCATGACCCTGAGCTCAGAGGCCAATGGGTTAATCTTTACATACCACAACTTGTGTGTGTGTGTGTAAGTGAGAGATTGTGTGTGTGCATAAGTGTGTGTGTGTGTATACAGTAAGCGCTGTGTGTTACAGTGCCTAAATGAAGCAACTGAAGTAACTGAATTAGTAGTATGAGTAACAAAAAGGCAATCTACAAAATGTCCACAAGATTACCCCTATTTTTATAATCAAGCAGCAGTTAACACACTGAAAAGTTCTCCCAGGAAAGACAACCTAAAACAAAATGGTCATTGTTATTTCATACCAGGAGCATCATGATGGCGCGAGGAGGCCTCCAGTCTGCCGGTGACAGCTGTGTCAGAGAGAGTGGGTGAGGGGGAGAGAGACGGAGAGAGAGAGTAGTGGGCATGAGCTGACTTCGGGACAGTTAACACCTGTTGCCTTGAGAAGGGTCATGTTAAGCGCAGCTCTTTAACCAAACGCGTAGCTGAAAGAGGTCATTGTGTTGACAGTACTTTGAAAGGCAGACAACAAATGCGCTCGCAGTTTGTCTTCTATGCTCACATACAGCAGCACACACATTCTGTATGGTCTACATAGAAATCATTTGGATGTTTATGTACATAAACAAACAAATACATACGCATGCAAATGAATACATTTAGACACTGGCAGGCAGGTATACAAGTTGCTGTAACACACTACATGGTATGAGGGAAAGTCAGAACAAGAAGTTCAGCAACTGCTTGAGTTTTGTTTGTTGCCTTGTACTCCCCCTACAGGTGGGTCTTGGGTACTGCAGGAAAAGTAGCGCCTTGGCATCACAACTGGGATTTTCAGTGGGTGCGAAAAGACCTGTCTCGTGTATTTCAGTAAAGAGAACCCACAGTGACAATACCATTGAGAGCAGATAGGTCTGTAGAAGAGCACTCTCAAAAGGAACTAATGTGAAGATTTACATCTTGTAATATACACCAGTCGCTCCCACACTTTAAACTGCTATGCTCCTCCTGAGATATGCTACATCTTGCTGAGGAGCCCTAGTTCCTTGGACATGGCAAACTTATGGCACCATATTCTGGTTGTATTTGCCACAAATTAAGCACAGCTACAAACTTGCCGCAAATCTATTTTTTTTTTGTATAAAGAAAACATCCACACACAGTATACTGTATGTCTTCTATGAATGTAGTGGACATGTTGGGTTGTACTGAAGATAGTTTCACTCTAAGATTTCTTTTACTCAGTCTTTGTTTGTACTTTGTCTGTATACTGTGAAAGCTGGGAACCCAATCACAAATTAATTTTGTGTATCCCCTGGACATGATACAAGTGACGCACGCATGCACACACGCACACACGCACAAACGCACACATGCGCACGCACACACACACAGAGACACACAGATTCCCGTCACACTGAAATTTTGGTTAATCATTACTCCTCGGCTCAGCACTAGGTGTATATTAATCTAGAATGATCACCAGCAGGCACTTGAAAATGTCAACCCCCCACCCCCCTCTCTCTTGACTATCTGCCTCTGCTGTCTTTTCCGCAGGGTCCTGTTGCCCCCTCCTCTCTATCTGGCCCAGCGACCACAGGTCCCTGTCCCCCGCCTCCCCCTCCTCCACCCCCCGGCCCCCCACCAGTCTTCACCGATGAGCAGGGCCCCAAGCAGGAAGACTCCGGGGCCCAGCGCTCAGCCCTCTTTGCCCAGCTCAATCAGGGGGAGGCCATCACTAAAAGTATGTCCAGTGGACATACAGAAAGGGGCAGGAATTGCAGTCACTTTTCCCATAAAACACCATTTCTGTTTCAACAATTCATTATTATGTTTTATACTATTCTCAATTACATATGAATTCACCTGATTTGCTAATTATTCCCTTGTGTATTTTTTTTTTTTTCGTTTTACAATTCCTGTTGGAATGAAAACGTTTTTGGTATTAAAGGTTGCGTTCGCTCATCAGCTTTGTTCTCATTCTTCCCGAGGTCTGAAGCATGTGTCTGACGAGCAGAAGACCCACAAGAACCCTGGTCTGCGCTCTCAGGCGGGGCCCCAGCAGCAGGGCCAGCAGGGCCAGCAGGGCTCGCCCGCCAAATCCAAGAACCAGAAGAGGAAGCAGAACAAGAAGCAGCAGCAGCAACAGCAGCAGCAGCAGCAGCAGAAGCAGCAGCACCCCCCTCTGCTGGAGCTGGAGGGCAAGAAGTGGAGAGTGGTGCGTGGGGCCGAGCAGCACACAACACTCCTCAGCCACTCGTGCAGCCAGCTGCCATTCACAACACAGAACATACAACTTTCATACTTGCTTAACACCGAGTTTGCAAATGAACATGTTTCGATACTAGCGCAACGATGCCGATGGCCTTGGGTCGAAACTGGTACATTTGTGGACATGGTCCAATAAAACTAAAGTAAACTAAAGTATAGTAAGTGCGGTTTTCGAGTTCAATATGTGATTTTGTTTTTGACACGCACCTTAACAAGAACTTTCGATTTGGAGTTAGAACGCAACAGTTCTTTGTAAAACCTTAACACCGAAGCCATATCTACCATTGGTTTGCTATAACAGACTAGGCATGTTGTTTGATAGAATCAAGGCCCTTTTTGTGTTGTGGTGTTTTGAGCATCTCAGAACTCCTCAGCCACTCATAGAAGACCTACTCATAACACATAGTCATAACACAGAACTGAACTGTTCGCTTAAGACTGATCTGTCACAGACTAATCCTGTGGCGTGTTGAATGTGGTGGTGTTTTGTGTCTCATTCTCAGGAGTACCAGGAGCAGGCTCATGATCTGGTGATCGAGGAGACAGAGCTGAAGCAGGTGATTTACATCTTCAGCTGCAACAACTCCACAGTTCAGATCAAGGGCAAAGTCAACTCCATCATCACGGGTGAGTGCTCAGGACTCTCTGTGACAGATGCAGCATGTGTGTTCAGTACATCCCTGTGGGTTGTATACTGTAGGAACTGTAGACATGTATGCTCCCATTCTGAGCTCTACTAAACGTGTTTCTCTTACACCTCTCTATAGATAACTGTAAGAAACTGGGTCTAGTGTTTGACAATGCTGTTGGAATCGTTGAAGTCATCAACTCCAAAGACATTAAGCTTCAGGTGAGGTTTTGGAAACTGTAATGCGACTACTACTACTAAAAACTGAAATCTTACAGTAAGCCTTTGCATACCATCAATATTACCTTGACCTTGGATTGGTTGCAATTGAGTGTTATTGAATATTGTTTTTGTTTATTTGTTTGTTAGGTGATGGGAAAAGTCCCCACCATCTCCATAAACAAGACAGAAGGCTGCCACGTGTACCTGAGCCAAGAGGCCATGGACTGTGAGATCGTCAGTGCCAAGAGCTCTGAGATGAACATCCTCGTACCACACGGGGATGACTATGTGAGTGTGGTGGGCTTGTGTAGATTAGAAGAGGCTTTACTGACTATACTGCAGATGTTAGTTTGTTGCTGTGATTTGTGCAAGCTGCAGCCACTGCAGAAATGGATTGCATTGAGAACTATGCCATCTCTTTAGTTGATGCTATTGAGGTGTCTCCACTGTAATCTGACATGTGTCTGTGTACTGGGCGATTCACAGAAAGAGTTTCCAGTTCCGGAGCAGTTTAAGACGGTCTGGGATGGCTCCAAGCTGGCGACGGAGCCCACAGAGATCGCTGGCTGATCTGATGACGCTCTACCTTCTCCTCTTCCCCCATCTCTGCTATCATCTCTTCTCCTTCCCCCTCTACCCCGCTCTACCCCTCCTCACTGCACTTTCAACTGGCCACTCCGTCCAAGACCAGACTGACTGTGGAAACAAAGGGATTGCAGCTCAGCTCACAGACACCACTGCATTAGATACTGTAGCTATTGGGTTGGAAATTGATCTAGGGTTTTACTGCTAAATGAAATAGTTTGGAAAAAAGGGAGATTTGGAGGTAAAATGTCTTGTTCAGGTCCAGCCCATACATGGTAATTAATGTGTTCCACTTGCACTTCCAGTATGTAGTTTGAATGTCATGACAGGCGCCGTTAGTCAAAACCATTGTAGTCAGTTTTTGTCCACCTAAACATTCTGTTGGACTAGAGCTGAGGTTGGGCTATGACACTCTTGACATAAATATGGAACTTGCCATGTCATTTTGGTCAGTATTGAAGCCATACAACCACTAGAGAAAAAAATTAAATAGCCACTAAGATTCAGAAGGGTTGCTCCATTCTTTTAGATATTAGATATTAATTTCCCCTGATCCATTTTAATTTTTTCTAAGTTGATTCACAAACATTTTTATACATCCTTTGGTTGTGTGAATTTTGTGTGCATTTTTTTATTTTAAGAATAACAAAGATTCTATCACAAAAGTTGCTGAGTGATTACCACTCTAAAAGAAATCTTTTGTGCCAATGTCAATACAGCATTGAAGATTGTTTGTTTTTTTAAGTTTCAGTGGCAGATTTACAGTTTATTTCAACAAATTCAATGTTTTCACTGAAAGGTTCTATCACTCAATTTCTTTGGCAAAGGCATTACATGTTATAACGGTCTACACTTACCGGCTCCATACGGCTGACCAGCTCTAAGGGAAGTGTCTTGAAGTTGGCTCAAGAAGTTAGCTGGCTAACTTTTGTGGTGTATTACTAGTTGGCATTAAAATTTCGCCAATGTATGAGAAATCCAATGCCTAAATTGTGCCTATTAAAAAACGCTAGATGTTTATCTGGGGAAATGCGGATGGTCAAAGGAAGAAGATTATTGACTGGGTTTGCATTAATTTCTACTAGATGGGTTGAGGAATGCGTTGAAATGGAATGCAGGTATTCTGCTGGTAGGCTATTAGCTGACATTGATTCACCTTCCATGGAAATGTATTTCACTGTAATACCACAATGATCACAAGTTACCCTGTGTGTTGTGTCTGTTAACTTTCCTGTTGCCTAAAATGCAGAGAAATCATGAGCTGCTTAAATCACATATTCGCTCTGCGTAATATCCATAGTGAACTACTGTTATGTATACTCCAAATGCCTTAGAGCCTAGCTAGAAGTTGATCTTCACTGGTTATATCCATGCCTTAATAAGTGTAGGTGTACACAGTATTACATCAATGTACAGAAATGCTTTATTTCCATATCTTATTTTTGGTAATCAGAAACATGACTGGATAAGGCTTACCATTGACAAGTTAAATCCAAATTATCTACAAACAACTGTAACATGATTAACCCCTATTTTTCAAAATAAAAAAGTTCAAATGCAAGTGTCTCTTGTGACAACTTTGATTTACTGAGCAATGCAGGTAACACCATAGAGTCCACATACAACTGTTACAATGTCAGACTTACTCTAGCACACTACATTTATTCATATTGTAAACATGAAATAAATTAGTGTTAAGTTACACCTTTTCCCACATTACACTGAGAAAGGCTGCTTTGAATTGAGGATATTAATGCATGTATGCATGCATTGATCTGACTTCTTATATTTATTGAAATTGAAGGTGCATGTTTGAAGATCAATATATAGACACTAACCATACTGTACTGGCTAAAAATAAGTTGCATAAAAACATATATCGCTTCACAATATAAAATAAAAAAATCAAATCAAAATATATACACTTCAAAATTGAAAAGTGAAATTCTACAATAGACATAATTGTCAAGGCTCTGGCTGTAGCTTTCTCAGTGCTTTATGACCAGATTACCCTGAGAGTCTTGGGTGAAGAGCATTTCTGCCTCCAGTTCTTGATCGCTGTCTCTATCTGGAGACCCAACAGATGCTTTCCAGCCCCCTCCTGGACTGGCGTTATTAGTCCGGTCCTTCAAAGGGCTCCAAGACTGGTGGTTTCTGTGGGCAATCACACGAAAGCCCTGAGAGTCCTGAGTAAAGAGTGAAGCCATGCTGTCCGTTTCCAGTTCCTTCCGTGCACCTTTTAAGACGGGTCTCTGAGGTGACTGGCACCTTGGATCCCAAGGCCTAGATTTGGCAGCAGGGTGGCTGGGTGACCAAGGCCTATTCTTCAGCGGTGACCGACTCCACTTTGTTGTATCAGAAGGCCAGTTTTCTTTCCCAGAATGCTTAGCAGGTGAGCGCATGGGGCATGGGAGTCTGCTCTGGGTGGAGGTGCGCTCCCCAAGAGGCAATTGAGCCCTGAAATCTGTCTCACTCATCTGTGACACACTGAAAACACCATCTTCTCTTGCTGGATGTATGGGCTTCAAGCACTGGGTGTCCTGAGTATTGTACTCCCAATGGTTCAAGGGTAACGTTTCAGGAATAGGGAGGCATGGGGAAACCTGTGCTTGTTTGTCTGCTGAGCTGGGGATAGAGCAAGGTACAGAACGTCTTCTCTTCCCCTCCGGTTCCTCAACGTCTTCTTCGGACTCATATCCTCTGATCAAGCGTAAAAACGTCTGCTCATTTTTCCGGTTACAAGAATTATTAGGGTGGTTTGTCGCAAGCAAATTACCTTCCTGCTCACTGAAACCTTTGCCACTTGTATCAGAAAGGTCACTTTCAGAGTTCTTCATAGAGGTCTGGCATTCAAAATCTGATGACCATCCCTTGTCAGCCTTGATGGGAACTGTGTCTGATGCAATCTCACAAGGTTCTGGAGACACCATTGGCTTGTTTTCAGCATCTATGGAAGGCAACATTCATTAACAAAGATGGATTTTTAAGAGTCATCTTGAAGAATCTCTGGCCGTTTCTCTTAACTCACCTTTGTGCCTCGGACTAAAGAACGAGGATATAGTGCTCTGTTTGGTGACGGGCATGGCGAGTTTAGTCTGCGTGAAATTGAGCGCCACTGCTACACTGTAGCCTCCACCTCGAGCCAAGGGATTAAGAAGTTTAGATATAGGACGCGTCTGTCGTTTCTAGAAAAGAATAAAACAAGTTAACACATACAGATCGAAACACTTGGTTACATATTAGGCGGCTGCAGTGCAGTAGGCTATACAAAGTTACTATGTTAGGCGGCAGCAGCAGTTCAGTATATATACTATGTAATTACATGTAGTAGGCAACTTGTTACATGTAACCTACCCGCTTCTTTTCTTTGAGTTCTGTTGTGTCAATCCAAAGCTCACAGGCGTTCTGTGATGAAGACATTGGTGCCTTGTTTTTGAATACAATGCTCGTTATGCCGTTTACTTTTTGACGTTTGATATTCAGTAGTAAACAGGCAATACTAGCGACATTTATGTACAGTATTAGCTTGATATCTAACGTTAGCTTGATAACTAGCGACTAATAAACGGCGTGAACTAAATTCTCTTAGCAACGGACAGGCAACAGAGACAGACCTACGGTTACTGAAACGCACGATCATAGCATTTAACAATTGAATAGATTAAAAGTTATATCTGGAAGTGTTAAATGATGTGAACTCAACATCAACTCGGCCTGACCAGACGAGAAGAACCGACCCCGACTTTTCACTGTAGCGCGCGCCTTGCCTTTGAATAATCTTTAGGTTGCCAAGTACAGTTTCAGAAATGAAGCTGAATAAAGGAATTTCAGCTTGATCCTCATGCATGAGCAAATTATATATAAAAGGCAGAAAATATATTTAATTTTGCTTAATGTGACGATGATATAACACTTAAAGCATATGCTTAAAGGATCTATATTTGAATTAAACCGACATGACAAATTTTCACAGATATGGCAACCCCGTCTTACTACATGATGCCACACTAAATGAAATACATGACATCGTTCTTTTACGGGTGTTATACAATCCTATTAAATACTTTGTCCTTATGTATTACCCAAGTGAATAAATAACCGTGATAAAATGCCAGAAACATGAATATTAAAGAGTAAAAAAATCTAAGCATAAACAAAAGGATTCGCCCACAAGTTTGACGTCAATCACTTGCGACTCTCATGTTGATGTGACGTCAACATTATTGCTGGGGGTGAGTGATTTGTACATTTCGTTCGTTTTCAGTCGTTTAAATCCTTCATATTAACCTGTGTTTTCACTTACATGTGACATTATCTTATCTACGTAACATCTGTAATCACGGAGAGCGGTCTTTACTGTAGTGTTGTTGTTCAGATAACTCGATTAAGACAATAACAAAGGGAGCTATGGTAGCTATCGGTAGGAAGCTTAGCAGGATAGCTTGCCAGCTAATGTCAACTAACTGGGTTAGATTAATAGATTTGTTTTGAAAGCTTCTGTCCTGACACCGGAATAAGCAAATCCCTCCCCAATCTAAGATTGAAAGTAGATACAGTTCGTCAAACATGCTTGCTGAATTAAACATGTCTACCACTTATTTTACCTTACCCTGGTTAGCTTGCTAGCTCGCTTGGCTGTAAACAAACGTTTCGGTAGTATAGCAAACTACGCTATTAAAATATTTAAGGAAGTTTACAGTGTTTTTCAGTGTGTAAGTTGGTGTCATAATGTACTGTAATCATGACATCCCAGGTCGTCAATGGAACTGAAAAAAAAATTGCTAGCTAGCCAAGTTACTGTAAGGATTTTTTCCCCGGAAGTGGTGAGGGATAGATGTATGCATCTGGGAATTGGACATGCTACAGAGCTTGGTTAAAATAAATTGTTCGGCATGTTCATATGGTAACTTTGAGAACTTAGCGTAATGGATTGTTATTCATCTTGGTTTTTTTTCTTTAGTTATCCTTTGGAGAATTTTAGACTGACACCATGTTTCATGGCATACCTGCCTCAGGAGGAATGGGAGGAGGTGAGTTTCTGGAAGACAGCAGGACAAAAACACATGTTATAGTTGCAGGGAGATGATGTTAAGTTAACTTTGTGGTCATTGTGAAAGTAATATACCATGGTTTTAGGTAGATTTTTATATGTCACTGCAAGTTTTAGTGGCAACAATTCCAATTTGAGGGTACATGTTCATGAAAAGAATAAGTAACTTTACTGTATAATACAAAGTACATAGGAATGTAAGAAGTTTTCAAAATACTTGGTGGCCCACTATGCCATCTCTATTGTAGCTGAGTTATTTATGTAGTGGTGCATGTTAACAGATGCATGCTAACAGCTGCTACATGTTCATCACTATGTTCTTGTTTTTTTTTATCACTCTAATCATCTACATTGAAGCCCCAGCCAATAAACCAGAGTTGTATGAAGTAAGTGATAACTTTTTTTGTCTACGGCTTCCGTTGCCCCTTACAGTTAGCCTGGCTTACACCAGCCTAAATCTCAAGTGAGATTTAGTCTGGGGACCACCTATACATTTTCTCGTACGGGATTTCAGGTTTGGTTTGTCCAAAAGTTTGCGCATCGTCTTGCCATCTCTCCCCGTTTTGTGATTGGTTCCCAAATTCATGCGAAAATTTCGGCCATGGTCTCCAGGCTGCTGTGCAGTTCAGAACGAGCTTGCAAGGCAGCATGGGTATTCCCAGGCTACCTTACAGTTATAATTTTAATGCAATGAGGGGTATTATGTAACCTCACAATTTTAATCTGCTCAATATTGGTGGACTTAAAGTGTTTGTTTACATTGAATTGAATTGTAAACGTAATTGTAAAGTATGGACCTAATTGTACAGTGATAGATATTTGTATATTTTGTATGTTTTTTTAACAGGAGGTGAAGCTGTATAAAAATGCCAGAGAAAGAGAAAAGTAAGGAAATCCCTTTCATTGCAAGTCAGCTGTTCCATCATGAAAGGGACTGTTAAAATGTCAATGTTAAAATGAACCACTGTACTTTGTGATTGTGATCAATGCACAGTTCCCCATTTTGCATATTTCATCTTGGAAAATATTTTAAAGGAATGCGCCACCTTTTTTTTATATTTATGTATTTGTATTATGCCCAGGTATTATTCAAGAAAACGCATATCATTTTCTTCACTGTGTGTTCAGTACTTAGATTGACATTATTAGCATAGCTTAGCACAATCACTGGAAGTACATGGTACCATTAGCATG